>PVLA01004561.1:0-172542 GCA_004027455.1 Hydrochoerus hydrochaeris | reverse complement strand
TCTTAGCCCGCACACCGGCAGGGCCCCAGCTGCTTACCAGGGCGGCCCATAGGCTGCCTGTTCTCCCAGCATCCAAAGTTCCAACATGATGCAGAGCTTAGGAGTCGCTGCTAGTTCTCGCCCTGGCTTGCCAGTGGTTTGCCAGGCCACCAGCTGCTCACCAGGGCGGCGAGTAGGCCGCCTGTTCTCCAGCTCCCCAAGTTCCAACATGATGCAGAGTTCAGGAATCGCTGATCTACTTGTGATTTCTTTTGTGTGTGCTTGCACTTTAATTTAATAACTATTAAAGTATATTCATATTTAGAGTAAGAGATGAATGATGAAAGAGAAAGAAAAAGAGAAAAGAGAGGGCCAGTGTTCAGCAGACCAAAGCAGGAGGTCTCCAGACAGAATCGGAGAGAACAGCTCTTGTAAGAAGGGAAGCGTGAGAAAGGATGAGGCCGCCCCAGGGATCAGGGTGCCTTTGGTTCTGTCGACGATACCACTGCCAGAGCAGGTCTGCTGCACACCACAGATCTCTAAGGGCCCAGGGCTCTGGTTCTCGTCCTTACACAGGAAGAGAGAACAAGGTGGGGCCCTGCAGAGCCGCCAGTTGCTTGGCACATGTCGCTTTGCTTCTTCCCCTTCTTTCTTTTTTCTCCATTTACAGTCATGTGTGCCAGCATTCAAACTGGTAAACAGAGGGTGGGGCAAAAGGTCAAAAGGTGAAGAACACAATCTGAATTCGCTGGCATGATGGGCTGTGCTTCCTCATTGTAATAGGGAAATCCTGGCGAGCCTGAGCCAGGGTGAGCACATCTGGAGAGAAAACGTGGGCGAGGACGTGGGGGTGGAGGGGGTAACGAAGCAGGAAGGGAAGAGCTCGCCTACCTCGCCTTCTGGGCTCTAAATAGATCTTCATTTCTTTGGTTCGTATCTTTGCATTTATTTCTATAAATATGTGCACATGTAGCCTCCACTGTATTATTCCCCTTAATTATTATCCTATTATTTTATAATCTCTTTCCTGACTAAAGAGCATTTCTTTGTGTTTATAGATAAATTTACTGATTGCACACCAAAGCCAAGATCGAGCTAATAGTTTGCCTTATGTTATAAAGCATGCATGTGAAAGTAGTAAAACAAAGAAAGTAAAACAACAGACGATATTTATTGATGTGAAAAAAATTTCCATGATATTGTTTAGGAATAAAAGATTTTTAAAAGCATAGATACAGATATACAGTATCTGTTAACATGCTTAATATAACTATTATCCTAGCTATTATGGTAGCTCTGGGTTTTGGAAATAGAGGCATAAGTAATTAATTGGAGTCAGGGTCACATCATGTAGCCCAATCTGGCCTCAAACTCAAGATTCTCCTGCCTTAAGCTTCCAAATGATGGGATTACAACCATGAGCCATCATGCCTGGCTGAATATTTATTTTTAAATTTTAATTTTTCCGTTTGGTCTACTTTTGTAAATTAAAATTTAGAGTAGATCTCCCCTTCTCCCTTCTCTCACATTTAAATATATCATCTGCTTTTTAAAAATAAAAATAAAATTTAAAAAATTTAACATTAGAGCTACTATCAGATCACTGACACATTTTACCATTTACATTCAGACTTTTATCTTCCTGCTTTCCTTTTGCCTGTGACTGGATCATGCATGAGATTTGGGAGGTTCCCTCCCTCCCTTTTATTTTGCTCTTTGCTGGCTAGAATCATTTGTCCTGTTCATTTTAGCACTTGCTAACACTTTGGACCCAAATTTGGAATGCCCTGCAGAAGCTGATTATTTCTTGGGCTCCGTAATTTGCCCACATATGTATCTATTTCATATTCTCTTCGAAAAGTTCTCTTGCTCTTGAAACGACAGGCCATGGCTCACCATTACTTCCATGTCTCTAGCTTTGACCTCCTTCCAGCTTTTCTCTTATAAAGCTTGACCAGAGGAAGACAGACCCCGAAAGTGTGCTCAGAGGAAGCAAGTGTGTCTTCCCATTATATGTCTGTCTTTTTCCCATCAGGAAAAGTTACCTTGACAACCAAATAACCAGGATTTTTGTTTCTTTTTAAGCCCTACTCTTTGTCTTCTATAAATTTAGACTCCTGATCAAGTTAGCCTGCCTCCTAAATTCTGGAAGCCTTAGGATTCAGTTAAACCTCCTGACAATGACAAGGATGTCATTAAAACTGATGCAATTACTTATTTGGATTTCCCTCTCCTGAAGTTGAAAATTATCAGAACATTAGCATCCCGAAGTTACTATTAAATTTCCTTGCTGCTTCTGGAGATCAAAACTGAAAAGGCCTAGCAATCCACCCCTGAAGCTGATAGTTTAAAAATAGTAATCCCTGTCAGAACAAAAAACAAACAAACATAAAAGGCTCAAGAACAACTAGAATCATATTTCTGTTTCTTCATGGACACCACCCTATTGGTATCTTGCTAATTACTGCTCTTTCCAGGGGGTATTTTTCTGAACTGATTATACTTATTTTTATTTAAGAAGAAAGAAATACTCTTTATAATTCTAAACTTTTTTTTGGAAAGCTACTTTCTTATTGCTTAAACCCTTTGACTAAGACCCTAATTTGAATGAAAAAGCAAGAAAAATAAACTAGAAGACTCTGAATCAGAGGCTAAATTGTACTCTTTTATTTCCTGGCTTTTATCTGCTTTGGGCTCATGTTTGTAGCTGATTACTGATTTTCCCTGGCATTATTTGGATCTGATTACTCCTACCAGTTAATTGGTGTTCCTCAACTTCTATCCAAATGCTCATTATTGGTTAGAGGCAGGAGGGCCAGGCCTGGGAATATCAGGCTGAATGGTTAAGCCCTTCGCTGTCAGTAGAAAAATGACTCAGAATGTCTGCCTGGTTCCAAGGTATTTGCTGACCACTTCTCGGACTGCAAAGGTCGGTGTACTCATGCATTTTTTTTCTTTTTTCCTTTTTCTTCTTTTTTTTTTGCCAGGCAACTCTGGCAGGAGGAAAAAACATGGTTCCCAAAAAAGTAAAGCAGTGTATTTAGAAAAGTTGCCAGAAGCAGATCTATCTGAATATCAGTTTTCTCCTTAATGCTTGGTAGATCTTGAGAGTAAATACTGTCAGTCAGATAGATGTCACTTCTGCCTGACATCCTGACTGCTCTAAGTCTTTTTTTTTTTTTTATCAGTACCAGGGATCAAACTCAGGACCTCACAACCGCGAGTTTGCAAGGCAGGCGGTTATGCCATTGAGGTAAATCCCCAGCCCCTTACTCTAAATCTTAAAAATCACTTATTCATATTATTTCTATGGGAAATGGGTCAAACTATTATAGACAGCTACGTAGGATTAAAAAAATAAGTACATAGAATGAATTCTCAAGAAAGTCAGCAGAAAAAAATAAAGACATCAGAATTATGGCTGGAGGATTTTCTGAAGAAGGCCTGACCCAAGATAAAGATGCAGTGGGCCGACCTACATGCCTCCCTAAGGAATAAATAGTAACTTGAAATTATATTGTAATGAGTATCACCAGATATGCATCAGACACCCAGATGGATGATCAGACATCTGGACCCACCCATTCCAAAAGATGTTCCTGTTTTACAAGTCATAGATAGGCCAAGGGTAATGGTCCCAGCCATACAACCTTGCTACATGTCCCACTTCCCTACTGGATCAATATTAGCTCAGCAGCTATACTTGTAACCCCATAGGTTGGTGGTCATTTTACCCATGTTGGGCTCACATTGTGACTGCTATATAAATTACCCCTGACAAAGGACCTCAGTGCCAATCCACTCAGGACTTCTCCTTCTCTCGGAAACTATCTCTTAATAAATCTTTCCTACTCTTAACCTCCATCGTTCCTTGAAATTCATTCATTGATTTCAGTGGAC
The DNA here is from genome assembly GCA_004027455.1 of Hydrochoerus hydrochaeris. Taxonomy (NCBI): domain Eukaryota; kingdom Metazoa; phylum Chordata; class Mammalia; order Rodentia; family Hydrochaeridae; genus Hydrochoerus; species Hydrochoerus hydrochaeris. The sequence goes on along the minus strand of PVLA01004561.1, from coordinate 168,663 downwards.
ATGAACTCAGCACATCTGACATCTAGCAGGTTGGAAGTTATATTTTTCCTACATCAAAACATGTATGCAAATTAGACAGCCAGGTGCACATCTATAATCCCAGCACTTGGGAGGCTGAGGCAGGAGGATTGCTGCAAGTTTGAGGCCAGCCTAAGCTACATAATGAGTTCAAGGCCAACCTGAACTGCATAGTAAGACACTGTTTCAGAAAGGCAGGGAAGAAAAGACAAACTCAGTATGTATAGTAGAGTTCGGAATATGGGATTGAGACAGGAGATCAGGGCATGGGAAGCTGGCTGGGGAAGCAGGCATGACCTTTTAAGCATAGAACCTGGAACACATGAGAACATTTCTCAAAGCTCTGTATGTGGATTTCTTGTAGGTTTTCAATAGAATGGCCTGGACCAAATACACTGCCTCCCAGGACCTGTATATTGATGTTCTTACAGGTTTCCTAGAGATAAAGATAGCATAAAAAGACACAGCTGTGGGAGGGGTTAGCTCAGTGGCATAAGCACCTGCCTGGCATGCACAAGGTCATGTGTTCGATGCCCGGTCTCAAAAAAAAAGGACACAGATGCCAACTCAAGTTCACTATCATGGCTTTCCTCACAGTAGCCTTCCTCACGTGCTTTATGGTGTACTTTTATTTTGCTTTTCTTTTTTAAATTCAGTTCAATCTCACTCTGCAGAGCCTGTTTCTCCCTCACTCTAAACTTTGAAAATAAACTTTGTCACCATTCTCTTTGCTTGTTTCACTCATGTCTTTATCCAAGATGACAAGAACCTGGAAGCTAACTCCAGGAGAGGTAAGCATCCCAAAATCTGGTGTTTTTTGGAGACAACCTGGTAATAGGATCACTTCACCTCCACTCATCTGAGTTTGGGCAACACCCTCCTTTGTTGTTAGCGAGGCAGAAATAAGAATAACAAAAGTCCCAGGAAAGTCCTCAATTGCCAGGCCCGGCCACATGTATGTTAGGTCCATTGGCATGACTTGCAATGACTGTTCCTCACTGAGCTTTTTAAGTGGTCGTGTGTATGAACTGCATGTCATGCATAAAATAACCGAATGAATAATGAGAAACAACATGCACAGTAGAACAACTGAGATGACTCAGCACCCTGTCAATCATATTTTGAAAGACCCAGTGAAAGGAGACCTGGCAAGTGCCCATTTTCAAACCCTGAATTCTAACTTTTCCCCATTTCGTTCTCTCCCCATTTGTACTGGCATGAGCCTGGTCACTCTGCATGTACCTGTTCCCTTTGAACTTCACTGAATTTAGCTGCTTTTTCATACCACTGTGTGCAACATTCCACGCTTTGTTGGTCTCACACAAGAAACTGGAAACTCATCCAGGATCCCCACCTTCCGTGGTAACATATTTGAATGCTATGTGATTCAATAGCTTTGTACTTATGCAGATCACTGTTTGTAGCAGAGTCCTTATGTTTCAGGCTGACCATGAACTCCCCATGTAGCTCAGGTTGCTTTTGGTCTTGCAATTCTCCTGCCTCAGCCTCCCAGAGCACTGAGATTACGAGCATGTACCACCAGGTCCTACTATACACAAATCATTTTTGAAAACAACTAGTAAATGACATTAAAGTTAGTTAGTGACAGTACCTTATACCCATCCATAGCTATAGCACTGCATAAGGATCAAAACAGATTTGCACAACTCATGTCTTCCAAGAGCTTCTGTTATCCCTAGTGAAGAGCTATCTAAAAGTCATAGGGTTTGAGGGCAAAAATTTCTCCTTTAAAATAACAGAAAAGCTCAGGAACTAACCTAGGCCTCTTCTAAGAAAGAAAAACCTGTCCTCCTTCCTCTAGAACAGGACTTTGTACAAATCTCTCTTTGTTATGATACAAAGGATCCTCCTTACTCTTTCTCAAGGACAAGCCAGCCAAAGAAGCCTGTTCAGGGTCTGGCAATGAGAGAGAAAAAAGATTACATATGCTTCGGTGTTGTTTATGAGCCCCTTGAGCAATTTCCTTCTATTATTCTTTTCTCCTTAAATTTGAGCACTGCTCAGATTACATAGTGAATTCCAGGCCAGCCTGAACTATATGATAAAGCCCTATTTCAAAAAAATATTCCCATAACTAATCTGAGTCATTGTTTTAATCTGATAGAAAAGTCTACTTTCATTTACGAGGATGCCGAGAAGTAACTCACATTGAACAACTATATTTCTAAAATGTATTTTGATTTTTAATTTGTATATAATAATATTATCTATGTATGGGGTAACCAGGTGACACTTTAATACATCTACATAGCGTATAATGATCAGATCAGGGTAACTGCCACTTTTTTGTGTTGGACACATTTAAAACTCTACTAGCTATTGTAAAATATTCAATTAAAGATTGTCAAAATACTTGTACATTCTTGTTTTATTTTAAAGAGAAAAACAAACCATAAACAAACAATGAAAACAAGTTTCAAAACAGGTTAGTAGGATAGTTACAATAGCCGATACATTGCATGTTATTGTCCTCCTACTATTCAGACACCTGGACATTCCTTAGTGACAGTCTTTACTAACTCCCAGACTTACACACACACACACACACACACACACACACACTCATGAAGAATGACCAAATAAAGGCTGGGGATTTAGCTCAGTGGTATAAGCGCCTGCCTAGCAAACTCTACATTGTGATTTCAATCCCTGGGAAAGAAGGAAGGAAAGGAAAGGAAAGGAAAGGAAAGGAAAGGAAAGGAAAGGAAAGGAAAGGAAAGGAAAGGAAAGGAAAGGAAAGGAAAGGAAAGGAAAGGAAAGGAAAGGAAAGGAAAGGAAAGGAAAGGAGGAAAGAAAGAAAGAAAGAAAGAAAGAAAGAAAGAAAGAAAGAAAGAAAGAAAGATCCCAAATACTCAGCTACCTTTTTTCTAGAGTGAATCTAGTTTTCCCTTGACCTATCCATTATCTTTTACCAAGACTTGGCAGAATAAAAAATATATGGCAGACCTCTGTTATTAATTTTATCCTTTATTGATTGCATTTTCCCTTCCCAGAATTATGAAACCAATAAGACTGAACAGTGATTGAGCAGGGAAAGAGACTTTTATTCTTGGCCAAGAACAGAAGAAGTGAGAGAGAAAGGAGCAAATCACTTCTCAACCCATTGAGGGGTGAAGGCAGTGAAGGGGAGGGATGGGTTAATGAAGGAAAGGAATATTCAAGGATTTTCTAGGAACGGAAGGAGAGTGGCAATTTGAGCACTGCCTCCTTTACTGTTTCATGGTTCTTTCCAGTCCTCCTCAGGTCCACTGTCACCTTTCCTGGCTCTGGAGCGGGTATGTCATTTAGCATGCAGATAGAGTTATAGGAAAGTACAGAATATCTAGATCTCTCTGGCAGGCATCTTAGATCCAGCCAATTTGAGCTGGCTCCCTGAAGAGGACTCTAACCTAAAGGCATCCCATCCTCTAAAATACATAAGATTTTAGGATAGAAACTCAGGTAGCCTACTACACAGTACAGGATTAGGGGACTAGTAACTTTACAAGTCTCCTCCAAATACTGCTATGGCACAGTGGTTCAATGCAAACTTCAAATGACACTATTTGTGAGGACCAGGATTTTAGAGATTAAGATTCCTTTATAGTTTATTTTCAGTAATTTAATGGGGCAGAGAACTGTGAAGAAGAATGAAAAAAACAAAGTAGGGAAAGAAGGAACAAATATGAACAAAAATAGAAAGAAAAGCCAGCCTTGTAATCCCACTGCCCAAGGAGGCTGAGGCAAGATGGTAGAGTCCAGTCCCAGCCTGGTGAATTAACAACTTAGCAAGACCTTGTTTTAAAATAAAAAATAAAAAAGGGGGGATGGAAATGTAGTTCAGCATGAAGGTACTGAAGGAGATGAATGGAAGAAAATAAAAACAGATGATAAAAGATGCTTTAAAATGAGAAATCAAGTATTATTTTAAAAATAAAGAGAAAATGGAAAGACAATTTGACCTGCAAAAAAAAAATGCAGAATGCAAGAGGAAGTGGTTAAATTAGCCTATCGGGGAAAAAAAGAACTGGAACCAAAATAATACAGAGACTCTGCTGTTAGCACTTTTGAGTAGCTGAAGTCAATGTGTGTCTTTCCACTTCTTGGCTTGTAAGACCTCCTTACAGCACTGAGATAAAAAAAAAAAATTAGTCACCAGACAATTAGTCAGCACTCTGATAGACTTTCATCAGGGATTTGCCATCTCTGAGGTGGAGTTCCCCATTTTTCCTTCAAAGAATATTTTTTTCAGTTCATAGGATTGACCCAGAAGGCACTCTACTACTGGGCTATATCCCCAACACCCTTTATTTTGAGACAGTCTTGTAGATTGATGTGGTAATCCCAGTACTTGGGAGGCTGAGGCAGAAAGATAACCATGGGTTCTAGGCTAGCCTGGGCTACATGGTGAATATAAGGGCAGCCTGAACTACATAGCAATGTCCATCTCATCAAAGCAAATACAAAAGCCAAGCATGGTGGCAAATGCTTGTAATCCCAGCTCTCAAAAGGCTGAGGCAGGAGGATTGCCAGAGATAAAAGACCAGCCTGGGTTACATAATGAGTTTAAGGGCAGCTCAAAGTACAAAAAAAGACTCTATCACAAAAGAGGGTGGTGAGAAAGACAGAGACCAGGTCTTGTTAAATTGCCCGGCCTGGTCTCAAACCTCCTGCCTCAGCCTCTGATAATATCTAAAATCAAAGGAATGGTTTTTAAACCAATCATCAGAAAAAGTTTTGGGTTTGACATTTAGAATTATTATAGGATAATTCAATTTATATAAAATCTACACCCAAAATGTTAAATTTTTGTCCATGGTCTACAGTAAGTCCCTGACTTATAAACATTAGGGTTATAAACATTCACAGATATGAAAGGACCTCACATGATGAACATTCACAGATGTGAACAAGTTGTGAAAGTAGCTCACATATGTGCCAGACGTTGCCACAGTTGTGCTTCTGTGTGCTCACTGTACAGTGTGACAGGTGTGGGCATCTTGCCCTCCATCTCCTATTGCTGGTAATCTTTCAGCTTCACCCTCTCCCACCTATCTTCCTTGGAGGCAGATTAGCTAATGGTCAGTTTACATCACCCAGCTGAACTGAGGCAGCGTGGTGCTGGATGTGGAGGGCCCACCTCAGGATTGTTGCCAACAGCATAAAAGGGAAGTAGGGAGGAAGATCGTGTGCTATTTAATCTCCTGGAAAAGCTTGTCGTGCTGATTTTCTTAATATGAACTCAGCTGTTCTCATCATTAGAGAAGCTTGGGCCCTCACCGCCGCTGAGGGTGCCAGGGGTTCTTTTCACAGGAATTCTGGTCCTTACCTTCATCATTGCCTGCCGACTCCAGTGCAGGTCCCTCTCTCTCTCTCTCTCCACCCCACCCCAGTCTCCCTCCCTCACTGCTTTTGCTGTCTTCTGCTTGGATGAACTGTTGCCCCTCTGTCATGTGCCACTCTACCTTAGAGTCAGCCAGTTATAGACTGAAACTTCTACAAACTGTGAGCTAAATAAACCTTTCCCTCTTTCATTATGGCTGTTGGGTATTTTGTCCCTGCAATGAGAGAAAAATAACTAAGGCATCTATTTTATGGGATGAAGTGTTATAATTCTTGTCAGTTCACACATAAAATTAGTAATTCTTTTCTTGTCAGTTCATACATGAAGTATAACAGTTATTGTACTGGACTCGACTGGACCACCATTGTAAGGTAACTATAAAAGTAAAAATAGCTTATTTTAAAAAGTAAAAATAGCCACTATTTTAAGGTAACTGTAAAAGTGAAAATAGTTTACTTATAGTATTGTGTATTTTTTATGCTTTACGTTGTGTATTTGTCTAAAAGATATGTAAGACTCATTCTGTCAGACTTATAAACAAATCTGACTTATAAACATTCTCTGAACAAAACTCATTCATAAATTGAGGACATACTGTATTCTTTAATGTAATAGCTTTGAATCCAGTGAAACTTGTGTATGGTATCAGCTCTCACAGCTACTTGTTCTTCATCCTTGAATAGCTTTGTTTAAAATTTCTTTGAGCCTCACTTTCTTCCTACATACAGTGGGATGCTAAGGTTCAAGCAGGCAGCCAATATAAAAGAAACTCATCTCCAAGTGTAGGAGATGCTCAAAAAATTACAGCAACAATTCTCATATTAAAGAATCACTGATCACATATGTGGAAGGACAAAAGAAAAGATCCTGGAAAAAGAGCTAGAAGGACAAGGGCTGGGAAATACATACCTATGGACAAAGAGAAGAGGCTGATATGTACATCTGTGTTTACGCATATGCCTGCACATGGCCAAGTGAGAGTTGTCAAAGGGCAGAATTATAACAATTTAGCTAAGAGTTCATATTTATTTACTTGGCCTATCTGAAACAGGATCCTACTATGTAGTCCAGGTTGGCCTTGAACTCACTACATGTCCCAGGCTGGCCTTGAACTCTTGATTCCCCTGCCTCAGCCTTCTGAACACTGAGATCACATATGCTTGTCACTACTACAGGCTAGTTTAAAGGTCTTGATTGCCTTTTTTTTTTTTTTTTTTCACTACTGGGGGATTGAACCCAGAGTTTTTGCACTGAACTATGTCCCCATTCCTTTTTAACTTTTTACTTTGAGTCAAGGTCTCACTGAAGTGCTAAATTGTACAGTCCGGACTCAAATTTATATTCCTGCCTCATCTCAGAGTACTAGGATTACAGATATGGGCTAACACATCCAGTTTGATTGACTTAACTTTCAATTCTAGAATCCAACAATACTTCATCCCATAAAATAGAATAATTCTCAATTAAAGGGTTAGGGCAGTTAGAAACAGTGGAGCTGAGAGAGTTATTTCCATACATTTAATTCTAAGCAGCACCCTATGGGCATTCCTCTTTTGTCTTAAAACAGGTAGAATACAAAATAACAAAAACCTAGAAGATCTCTGATGCTCTAGTGAGAGCACATGCATGTTGGATCTCCTAGTCTGACCCTCATTCACATTCACCTTACTTGAACCCACTGTGGCTTCATAGATAGAAACTATATGTCACACATCTAATGAAGATCAGAGTGAATTCTGGGGCAAGCACATGTGCTGAGAGCCTAAGATGACTCAGCAGCCTGTTAGTCATGCCTATCAAACACACTTAGAGATTCAGGGAGAGATACTTGGGCTGAGGGGCTTTAAATTGTGAAAGCCTGATTTACTGGGAGTTACTGTTGCTATCTCTGTGTTCTGTGACTTGTGTGCAGTGCTTTTACTTTTCCGTAACCCCAACACCATTTGTCTGTCTGTGCGTTATCTTTTGTCAGCACAGACTTTCCCTGAGACCACTTCCTGTGACCTTCAATAAATACAGCTGCTTGCCACTTGCTAGCTGGTGTACACTCACAATTCATTGTTCGTTATACGTGAAACCCTGGACTATCCTGCCCATTCCATGGTGACATTTTTTGGACACCCAGCCAGGAGAGATTAATGGACACTTAGATACACTAACGGACATCAGGAGATACTAGTAGACATTGGCAGACCTCACTACCACCAGCTAGCTGCCAAAAGAGGCCAGGCAGGAAAAGAAAGTAACTGCCCACTCATTTGGGAAGACTCTCTCTCTCTCTCTCTCTCTCTCTCTCTCTCTCTCTCTCTCTCTCTTTCTCTCTCTCTCTCCCTCTCTGCCCCTTTGTTTGTAAATGGGACCAGTTCCCAAGTGAGCAGCTGACCTGGTTGTCATTTGGAGATGACCAGATTGTGAAGCAAAAGGCTTCAGCAGGTCCCTGCTTATGATTTGGGGTTGTGTTTCGTTGGTCCAAGCAATGTGGGAATTTCACCTCAGAGGCTGCAACACAGCACCTCTGAGGGGATGGCCTTGCGCTAAGAGAGGGTGGGCAGCTAGCTGGTGAGAGTCACTGTTTTGGCATAGCCACCTACAGCAGGAAACCAAGAAACATGAGCTGAGTCCTCCTGAAATGACTGCTTCTCTTTGTGGAGTGCAGTTGGCAGTGTGTCCTGCACTGTATGTTATCTCTCTCTCTCTCTCTCTCTCTCTCTCTCTCTCTCTCTCTCTCTCTCTAGTTCAGAAGTTCTGAGTTCCTCTCCTCCTTGTCAATTGACCCCACACCTCAGGCTTTCATCTGTTGGAGTTTTCAGAGTATTTGGCCTTTAAGTGCTGAGCAATTCAGCGGGCAAGTTAAGAACTACATTGCCTTCCTGCACTGGAACAGTAAAATTTGCCCATTTTTTAATTCTTGCTACTGCTGCCTATGGCTGTGGTGGGTTCAATAGTCAGTGAAAAGCAGTAGCTTCATCTAAGTCAAATCTGCTGAGTCCTAAAGCTCACCTACAGCTTGTCTCCTCCTACGTTATTTCTCTAGTGCTACTTTTTTTCTCCCTCTCCACTTTACTTAATTTTTCTTTCATTATAACTTTGGCTTCAGTTTTATGCCTTTATCCAAAAGGGTGTGTAATCTGCATGTGCTGACTGAATTTATGTCGTGCCTAACTTTATCTTGAGGTTTGTCACCAGATGTGTGTACTTTGTGGCTTAATCCAGTGAGATAAGGTTTTTTTTCTAGGTAGATTTCTTATGCCTTATCTAAAACTGCCAGATAGTGGAAATCCCCATTCCTCAGCCAGAGGCGTAGAGAGCCACATCTGTGGGGTAATTGTCCTGGTTCTATGGATCTATTGAGCAAGGCTATTGCTAGCCTTTCCTTAAAGGGATATTAAGTGGTTTAGCATTGGCTAAGAACCATCCAGCCAGTAAGAAATGCCAGTTCTGGATCCTGTGTCTGGACCCTTTGGGAATACAAGGAAGACTCTAAGGCTTGACAGGAATGTGGCTCATGCCCACATGAAGCTGCAAATGCCCACCAGGAAGCTCAGCTTTATCAGCGGATTCATTGATAAAAGCTGAAATTGGTCATAGGATTCTAGAGGAATTAACTCAAGGGAAGGCTCTATAATGCTTGAATGACTAATCCTAGGAATTAAGCCTGACTAACTCACAACCTTGGGGCTGAAAGGCTCTGGAACTATCACAGGATGCCTAGGTCTCCTCTGATGGATCAGGAACTGACTCAGGGGTGGGCCTTTTAAAATCCCAAAGCTAATAATCAAGAGATGCCCTGTCAGATCCCCCCATTAAAGGGTCAGGGACTAAGTCAGGGATAAGCCCATTATGTTTTCCACAACTCCTGTCCATATAAACCACTTTTGGGTACCCCTTATCCAGCCCCCAACCTCAACTCCTTGTTTAAATGGCTTTTCAATAACTCTCTTTTTCAGTGATGCTAATTTAGATTCTGAGTCTAGAGCAGGTCATATTATCCCAAAGCAGTATTTTATTAGTCAGTTCCCGATATTAGGAAAATGCTCCAGAAACTCCTACTGGACCCACAAACTGAAATACACCAATTGGTTGATATAGTGTGTTTGGTTTTTAACAATTGTGACGTAGAGGACAAAGAAAAGATGCAGGCTAGAGCCATGCTTGCTATATTCGATGCTGTTCAGGAAAAAGTTCACAGTTCTAGGAGAAACCGAGGCAGCCCGAAGAGTTGGAGAAGCAGGTCATAGTGTTTCAAGTGCAAGTGGTCAGGGTCCTGGGCAAAGCAATGCCTTCAGAAACTGCCTAACCCTTGTCAGACCTGTCTCAACACAGGAGAAGCTCTTGCTACAGGAAAAGAGACTCTTCTCAATCCCAGAGAGGGATGAGGTCATCCGTCAGTACGGAGGCCAGGGAGGAAGGCCTGGACAGTGAGTGACAGCACCCAAGCAGCCCACGTAAGAATACTCTGACCAATTTACAGAAGCCTCAGTGACTCCAGAAGTAGAGGGCAAACAAGTTAGATTTTCTATGCGACTCAGGAGTCATCACTTATTCAACTCTATTTTTTTACTGGGGCAAAGTTTCATCCCATTCTAAAGTTGTTATGAGCCTTGAAAGAGTTAACTAGATAGTTTTTTTTTTTTTCCCCAACTCTGAACTGCCCTTTGGAAGATTTCCTTTTTCAGGCTGCCTTTATGGTGATAGTGGAGTTCCCCATACCAGTAATCAGAAGAGATACACCCTTCCTGCTCGGGCCACTCTAATACTCAGACCTCAAACAATCCATGTTCTACTTGCTTGGGGCTCAGTCAGCCTAACCCATGGAACTCTATCTCTGAAGTTTATTTTCACATATGGAATAATGGCAACCGGGGAAGTCTGACAAGGCCATTCCACTAGTCATTCAACTTAAAGGACCTTCATCTAAATCTTCACAAATAAAATAGTATTTGTTTTAAAGCCCATTATTGGTAAGTGAGGGTAAGTGGCTGTGAGGTTACGGTCCTATGTCAGTCTCTGTGCAATACACCCATTTTAACAATAGTCAAGCAATCAGGAGAATATTGCCTAGTACAAGACCTCAAAGACATTAACAAGGCAGTAGTAACTATTCACCCATTAGTAGCAGAACCGCCTTCCCTTTTAGCACAGTTTGTCCAACATGTGGCCCATTTGGGAACTTTACAATGGGCCCTCTAGGAATATGGAAGAAAATTCTTTCCACTCCTAGGGGCTAACAATAATTGTCAGCCCAACATCCGCCCTGGTGACCTGGTCCTAATCAGGACCTGAGAGGAGGCTGGATTCTGAAGCTGACTCACATCCAAATGGAGCAACTCTTTTTAATAAATCCTTTCAATCACTCCTTCTGCAATTAATGGTACAGGAAATAGATAGTGAATTCATTTCTCCAACATAAAACCCAAGCTGCCCAAGACACATGAAAACAAAGAAGAGTGAACACCAACCTTGTATGTGAACAAGTAGAAAATCTCAAGTTTCTTTTCAGAAAAGAAAACACTAACCATTTTGTGCAGCCAAATAAATAAAATGTTTGGCTCCCTCTAAATAAATTGTGTGACTTGTCTTGCTACTCTGTGGCTTAGTATACTTGAGAGCTCTATCCTAAGTTATACCATGATTTCTTTTGAGTTTTTCTTTTTCCTGCTTCCTTTGGGATCCTACCAGATGATTCAAAAATTGCCTCTAATAGAGATACTAAATAGTGATTTCTTATGTAAAACCTTAAAGCTAATCACATCTTTCTCTTATCAACAGCTGCGTAAGAACTTGACAGGCAGCCTAGTTGAACTTTCGCACAGTATGACCACCCTTCAGGATCAAACCAAATCACTTGCCGCAGTAGCCATACAACATCATAGGGGGCCAGTCTCCTTACCATTGAAACAGAGGGGCTTTGTTTGTCTCTTTTACAAATGTAGATCATGTGTCAGTCAATATGACATGGTGAAACATACAACACAGAAATAAGCTGACCATCTTTCTAAGATCTGCAAAGAACTATCTGAGTCATGGATATTATCTGGAGATAAGGATTTTGGTTACTGTCCTGGACAGGGACTTTATTAATTCTTCTCGTGACTTTTTTGGATCTTGTATCCTTAAGCTCTTAGTCAAATTTATTTCTTCTTGCTAGACAGACATTAAACTACTGGTGATGCTTCTAGCGCAAGATCAAACTTACCTCTCTTTTGATGGTTTGTTAAAAAAAATCCTTGGAGGAAAAACTCAGCTCCCTTGGACTCATAGATCATTCAGAGTGAAGATTCCTTGGAATCTACATCCAATAGAGCAATGCCCCTATTCATTCAGCTCTGGGTAGGATTAAAGGTGCCCCACCCTGGGTGTGAGTGCTACCCATCCTAAGGGATATAAAGGATAGAAAGAGGGGCCTTGCTTGTCATTTATTGCTTGCTGCCTTCTGCCTACACTGCTTTGTCATGGACCGTTTCTCCTCTGTGAAGGCCCTCTGCCAAGTCACCCTGTCTTGGAGCCAGCCAGCTATGGCTGGAACCTCTATTAACTGCAAGCCAAATAAATCTTTCCTCTTTTAGCTTTGGGTGTTGAGTATTTTGTCCCAACAATGAAAAAAAGTAACTAAAAACTCTTGACACAAACAAGACCTTGGGGCACTTGCCTTATCTAAACCTGACTGACTTGACCTGGCACTAGATTTAAACTGTTCTATAGAGACAGGAAATTAAAGCAAGACAAAGTGGGCTGGGGAAGTAAGTATGGCCTGTTAATTATAAAAATCCCAGGATACATGTACAGAACAGTTCCCAAAACCATGCACATGGACTTCTCATGAGAACTCAAGCAGGTTTTCAGTAGGATGGGCCTAGACCTTCCATCAGCCTGAGGAGTGGGTGGCACAGACAGACAGTCACCACGAAGTACACAGTCAGGCCTCTTCACAATAACCCACCCTCACACTACAGGTTGTACTACTTTTCCTACTTTTACTTGACCCAAACTTGCTCCATGGAACCTGTTTCTTTTTCTACCTCCAATAACTTTAATAAAAATTTGCTGCTGTTTGTGTTTGTCTTGCACAATTCTTTGCTCAGTACAGAACCCAGAAACTACCTCTAGAAGGAGACTCCAAAATCCAGTAACTTATTTGGTGAGCCAGCCAAGAGAGCAGGCAAGGTTCTTAGGGCACTTTTTTTTTTCACTTGCACTCTAAAATGCCATGAAAATTTTTTCTTCCTCCCTATCTCTCTCCCCTAGGCCTCAGAACTAAGGACACTTCTCATGGCAATGGTTGCCCACTTTTTCCACCAAGTGGGAAGGGAGTGGGAAAGCACAGGACCTCTGTTTTTCCCAGCAGGTAAGAGGACCAAAGGTCTTCTGTATCTTCTATTTTCCAATTTTGTTCACTCATTATGGATACTTTGTCAAAAAAGAAGAAAAAAGGTAGAGAGTCTATTATTAACCCAATTGCAGAACAAATCATTTAGGTACCACATGTGCGACTTAGAGCTTATTATCCCTTTTTGACCTCACATTTCTGTTCTCCGTGATACTTTGCCCACTTTTTCACTCTTTTGGGCAAGATGGCTGTTGATAACTTGATAGCCTGCCTGAGCAGACACTTAGCCCAGTTTACTCCTTTTTGTGCTCAAAGTCTCATCTCACTTTCCCCCCAGAGGGACTGTTCTTCCTCAGGGCATCACTTTAACCTAGTCAGTTCACCTCTGCACCATTATGGTTTGTTGCATGAGTCAGCCACGTCGGTTCCACTATGTTTGAGTTCAAGTTTCCTCACGGTCACCAGAAAATCTTGCCCTTGCAGATAGGAGATAAGCCTCTGGAACATATGGGCTTCCTCTTTCTTTTCTCCTGAAATAGGCCACATCCCTTCCTCATTTCTTCTAGCAAAATACAGGTAATTGAGTAACATATTCCTGATGTCCTGAGTAGAATAAAAGAACAGCCAGTACAGTTTAACTCAAGTGACTGTAAGTCATTCTTAGGTTTTTTTAAAGATTCTTTTTTCCTGACTCTCAGGGGAATATGGGTCTTTCCCATTTGTTTAATAAAGGAACTTCAGATGGGCTCCCTGAAACCTGTGACCAAATTGCTGAATGTGGCCTTTTCTTTATTCAACAATTAGGATTCTGGAGGAGGGTCAAAAGAGAAAAGCTAGAAGTATAGCTGTCACAATTCACAGTGCTTTAAACTCACCCAAATTGTCTAAGGAAAACTCAAGGATGATTGAATGCAAGAAGCCTGGACGCTGGATATGCGTCTACACCAACCCACTGGGCCATCCTCTCAATATGAGGTAGGCAATATGTCTGACTCACGGCTCTGGAAGTTTGACTGCCCCTGCTCCCAGAGAGGGGCTAGGCCAGGCCAAACCCTCACCTCCCATGGGAACCTACAATGTCCTGTCCAGGGGTATTACCATCTGCTATGAGGAATCCCAGGTAATGCTGGATGTCCTGGGTCCAGAAGTGTGCCACTCTTGTCAACAAATGATATCCCAGACCTCTTCAAGCAGGCAGGACATTCGTGACCTGCCCCTCCAAGACCCTGAGGAGGAGTGAGAAGACAGCTATTCCTGAGAAGCTCTGGAAGACCTGAAGCTTTTCCTCAGAGCCACTGGTATTACTCCAGATAAGCAGGGTTACTAATGACCCTAATTCAGCACAGCTTAAGTGGGCATCTGTATCATGGCTCCCATTTTTAATTAGTTCCACTATGTGGATGGTCTTTCTAAAGCTATGGCTCTCAGGCTCTCGGTAATTTATCTAACCTCCCTCTTTGTCATACTTTGTCCCCCAGAAGAAGCATGGAAATCTGACCTGCTCCTCGTGTTTGGGTTTTGCATCCCCAACATAACAGTGAAGTTTCTTTCTCCCATTGGAAAAAAACAGCTCAGTAGTCACTAGCTCTTTTCGCACTGTCTTGTGACAGGTGTTTTGTTTTTTTGTTTTGTGGGGGTTTTTTGTTTTGTTTTGTTTTGTTTTGTTTTTGTCTTCAGCCCAGCCAGTGAGTCACAATGCCCCAAGGAAGTTAGAGATATATACTTCCCAGTAGGGCCTACAACCCCTTCCAGCTGGAAGAAGCTGTAGAAGATAGAGACCTCCACTCCCTCATCACTCCATAAAGAATTCCGGGGATATGTGCCTTTCAGGAGCAAAGGAGACTGGACACTGGGCTGTGGCAAAACTGGCTAGGGAAGAAGGTGTGAGCTGTTAATTACAAAATCTCAGGACACATGCTTAGAGCAGCATCCAAAGCTTTGCATGTGGACTTCTCATGAGAGCTGGAATAGATTTTTGATAGGAAGACCTAGACCTGACTTCAGCCTGAGAACCAGCTGACATGGAAAGGACAGACCACATTACATCTTAGACATTGTGTCCCCTCTTCCACGGAGGCCTGTCCTCATGTACTTTTTTTCCTACTTTTATTTGGCCCAGAGTTACTCTGCAGGGCCTGATTCTTTTCCTACCTTTAATAAAATTTGCTATAGTTTGTACTTCTCTTGACCAATTCTTTGCTTAGAACAGAAAGAGCCTAGAAACCACTCCTAGAAGGCGACTCCAACACCCCCAAATCCAGTAACAGCCTTAGTATTTTCACCACTAACCATAGAAGCTTCAGATCATTGAGTTCTACCGAAAAAATGTGAAAAAAATAAATAAAAATATAAAAATATAATAAATAAAAATATAAAAATGTTGTTACCAAGATTTATCCAGATAGAGTTAGGAACAAAGACCTGCTCTGCCTTTTATTAGTTCAGGGAATTGGGAAAGGCGTTATGTGTGTTGGGTGGAGGTATAGAATGATGTAAAAGTATAAAGGTTATGTAACTGCTGTTTTCCTCTCCTTTCCAAGTTTGGTCCAAATAGGAGAATTTTTTCTTGAAACACAGAGCAGGGTCATTACTGAAAATATTCCCTGTGGACCTGGAACAAGGGAGTCCTACCTGACATAGGTTCTCACACAAATCTAGGGACCCAGGGAGCCCCTTCCCCAGGCAGTGTAGATAGTCAGCAGAGAGATATAGCAAAACCCCAGAATGTGTAATTATCTTTCTTGTCAAAGGCAGGTAAAGCCAACACTGGAGGAGAAGTCAGCTAGACTTCAAAGAGATCTCCAGCACTAAGGGAAACCAAAATGAGGGCACGTCCATCAGAGCACTCTACCCAACTTTTGTCAAACCCTGTGAGAACAACCACAAGCAAACCCACTGGAGCATCAGCCACAAACACCCACAGGCCAAGCACACCCTGGCCAGAAAAGAACAATAGTTCAAGAGGCAGGAAGCTCTGCCTGAGGACGTGGCTCCTCCCCAACACCAGGACACTGCACAAGCCACAGCCCTTCCCCCACCCCTTGAAGGCCAGCAGAGGAAGAGCTTGAGAGCCTAAGCATTATTATTCAGTGGAGACAGAACCGTATCCAAATGCTAGACTGGACTGTTTTTTGAAGGGGTGGGGAGAGGGTGCTGGAAATTGAACCCAGGGCCTGCGTGTACTCATCATATGCCCTACGACTGAGTTACACCACCAGCCAGGACTGTATTTTATACCAGTTATTCAATTCAAATTATATCCCATTCAAACCAAAAATCAAGGGCTTGAGAAGAAAGCCAGAAGAGTTCAGGCCAAGTAAAGTTCCTTTTTTCTGCACTGCCAAGTTGTAATGTAGGTACAATTTTGAAATTCCATCGCACATTCTTTCTTTACTTTCATGCAAAAAGAGCATTCTAAGCACAAAATGCCATTGTGGACTGGTAGAACTTCCAAAGGAATGAATTGTTTGAAACAGTGAGAATATTTACCTTTCATGGTTCAGCTTTAATGAGGAAAGGAGAGACAGAAGAAAGGGAACTGGTTATGGTAAGGAGTTTCATCCATTTTATTCAAGGATGTGCTGGAACATAGTAGGTGGAGCCGAAGTATGTGCAAAATGAATACGAGAATGAATCTTGTCTCACATCAGACACTGAAAAAACATGATTCTACTTAATTCTCACAATAGCCTTTGATGTTGGTATTATCACCACTATTTTATAGATGAAGACGTTAATTCAGATAGAATAACTTCTCCATTCTTGAGGCAGGAAATCAGGGCATCGGATTCGACCTGGTAATTATAACTTCCCAGGAGACACACAGAATCAAAGCCTTACCTATGTGCAGCCATCCAAAAGTGCCCTCTTCAATTCTTCCTGTCAGAACTTGACAGCCAGTTTTCCATAGGAGGGCCTGGGGTCAGCCTGAGGGCTGGGAGATACAAAATGGTAGACCCCACCCAGCTCTAGGCTCCAGCACTCTCTCTTTCCTCGCCTTGTTCTCTCATACCCTAGACGCAGTAAGGAAGAATCTTTTAGAGACAAGTGCCTACAGTGCTACCCAAAACCCACTGATTTATCGCAAAGTGCTATTAAACCTGAAGACTGAGGTTTTAGGTTAGAAAAAACAACTCATAACTTAACATCTTGTCTTAAAAGAAAAACGAATAACACATGTGCCATGGGTTCATTATTGCTGCTCTAGAATATGTTTTTCCCGGCTTTTACTTGGCCCAAACTTGCCCTGCAGAGTATGTTTCTTTTCCTACCTGTAAAAATGTAAAATCTTGCAATTTTTGGAGTTTGTTTTGTCCATGACAAGAAGAACCTAGAAATCACCTCTGGAAGGAGACATCTGAAACTCAGAATCTGGTTATAGTCTCACACACCTACTAAGAGTGAGGCAGGAACAGGATTTAAACACAGGCCAAATTGGCTACTGTGATTTCTCAATGTACTTCCTTTCAGGTAGAAAAATCTTAGTACAGAAAAATTCCAATGATATTTCCACTGTCCCGATAATATTGCCAAAAAAGTTGTTTCTTTTTGCAGTACTAAGAATTGAACCCAAAGCCTTTCCACTTAGTAATATTCCCAGCAATACTCCTGCCTCAGCCTCCCAAATAACTGTGACTGTAAGCATGTACCACATGCAGCTTGGTTTACATAACAAGTTTAAAGCCAGTGTGCACTGCACAGAAAAATCCTATCTCAAAAAGAGAGAAGAAGAAGGAAGGAAGAGGAGGAGGAGGAGAAGGGAGGAAGGAAATATCTTGATATCTTAATGTTTACCATGGTGACCAGACTACAAATGCACAACTGATTCCTCCTATGGTGATCACACTACTAACTTAAAACTGATCTGGTGGTAATTGCTATCTCTATGTTAAAATGAAGTAGAAAGAAATCACAGGAAAATAGGAGCTAGAATAGAAACTATATGGGAAATCAAAATGCAATTCCAGAAAAACGGGAAATTTTAAAAAGGGAAATTGCTACCCTAATCAGTACTTTAGCTGAAATAAGCATTTTTAATGTCAAAAGAACCCTTGAGCTTTATGTAATCAAAATGTAAAAAAATGGGCCAAATTGCATAAAAATAAGTCCCTTCTTGGATTTCCAGTGACATTACAAACCACAGAATGCTCCACCATGTTTTTAAATTATAGACTTTTTTTTTTTTTTTTACCCTCTCTTGGTTTGGTCAAAGACCATCGCCTACATTAACATCTACCAAGCCCTTCTGCTTTGATCTCTGGTTCTTTCTAAATTCAGCAGACATTCACACTGCTACAGATGCAAAATCATTATGAATTCAAAGACTCGCATTCCACTTATTCCAGAAATAAAAATTAGCAAGTTCCCATACCCCAAGAGTCCAGAGAAAATCTATCTGAATTTAAAAGAAATGAAGCAGGAGGCATAAAGTAGAAATATAACCCAAAAGACAAATGCTTCGCTTTTGATCATTGCTCTCCCTAATGTAACTATGATTTTGCAATAGTGCAAGGAAATGATTAGGAGACAGGAATAAGTCACTTATCTGTAAAATGAGACAGCTGGATATGGTAATCCTCTAAGGTCCCTTCTAGCTTGATGAATCTACTATGGTAAACCTGAGTATGCCTCAGGAAATTTTCCTGGCCTCGCTGTGTAATGAGAAAAGCAAAGCCCAGCTTCTGTGGTCCCCGTGGTCATGTGGCTCAGGGGAAGTTATTTGACCTCATTAGCCTCAGATCCTTTCTGCTCAGCAGACAGTAAGTAACATACACGTCATAGGAGTGTTGTGTTTAGCTTTTTGAAATATAGGAAACTCAGACCTGCTAATGTACTTTTCCAGCTTTTAGTTTTCAAAAGAATTTCATTTTTCAGTACTGCGAATTGAACCCAGGGCCTATGCCTTGAGCTACCTTCCCAACACTTTTTTTACTTTTTACTTTTGAGGCAGGGTCTCACTAAGTAACTAAATTCCCCAAGCTGGGTTCAAACTTATGACTTTCCTGCCCACTTTTAAAAGGATATTACTAAGGAAGATGCACTAGGGGATTAGCATTCCAAACATGCCTGGCAGGTACCATCTGTGCCTATCTGATTTTTCCATCATGTACAAGAGTGCACCTTTTAGAAATGTTTGTATACTATCATTTGTGTGTTCATCACCACCAGATGTTGGAAATTCAAGAGCTAGAGTTATGGCACGCAGATGTGTGTCATCTTCTAATGATCAGGTCAGATAGTTTCACCAAGAGGTCCCCCTCACCTGCCCTGGTGGTGCGACCTATAATCCCAGCCCTGGTGGAGGCCAAAGCAGGCTTCACAAGTTTGAAGATAACCTGTCTCAAAATAAAAAATAAAAAAAGGACTCCAGTTGTAGATTAGTAGCAGAATACCTGCCTACCAACTTCAAGGATCTAGGTTTGAGATAGGCAGAAGAAATAAAGATAGGTACCAAGGAGACAAAATTGTTATTTTAAAATTGTACTTTTAAGAAAATTGTCACTTCAAGGCACAACCAGTTATTCAAGATTACAATTTCCTTTTTCCCCTTCCAAGAATCTCAGCTCCAAAAATTCCCAAGAGTCTTAAAGCTACAATAAACCTGTACATTGGGCCTGTGCTTTTTTGACAGGTAAATGAAGCCCACCACTTAGATACCTTACATTCCTGAGTTCCACAGACTCCTACCTGTAAGGAAGCAGCACTGGTCATTGGCGCTACATCTGCAAACTTCAAACACATGCAAATGCTTTTGTTCTGACTTAGCCCAAAGGGTAAGGGGTGACATACAACGGGAATACACATCCTAGATCCTCTGTCCTGAGCACATCCTGAAAATCAGTGCACAGCTTCTGATTTCCCTTTCCCTTTCCCTTCAGAATCTGTGTGGCTGTGATTTTAAAGGCACTTATAACTCTCACTAACACATCCTAAAGTGCTTTTCTGGTCCAGTAACAGAAGGGCATGGTAGATGTTAATGCAGGTAAGTAGCTCAAGTCTGAGAGCTCATTTGTTCCAATTTATATCCTGTCAAAATAGAAACCCTAAGATCATTCGTTACTACTATTGTGTCACATTTAGTCTATACACGATTTTTCCTTTTCAAAAAACTTGAATTAGAGATCTGGGTATATTTTGAGATAGAATTTGGCTAAATTACCCAAACTAACCCCAAACTTACAATCCTCCTGCCTCAGCATCCTGAGTAGCTGAGATTAGAGGCATGCACCACCACTCCCAGCACTTACACAGTGCTGGATCTTAGCAAAACTAAAGAGTTGGATTCTTTCCCCAAAGCCCATAACTTTGCTCATTTCAGTGTAATTACTTTTGTGTCTCCATACTACTACTTCCCAGTACATAAGGATCACAGCCTGAGAGCCAGTCCCTACAGCGGGTCCTACTTGTGGGAAAGGACTGGGTGTGCTTCTACCTTTGTGTAAGTTCGTCCCATTAAAGTGCTCACGCTTTGTTATCCTCTTCTGAACCTTGGCAAGGCCTCTTCACTCTCTTACAAGTGGACTGGAAAGCGAACCTCTGCACTGGGCTGTTAATGAATCTTGGGGAGATCCATGAAGTGTGGATGTAGGAGGCAGCACAAATCCCAGGGTCTCCCTGCCAGCTCAGAAATATGGGAAACAAAGCTGCACTCTCAATTTATGCTCTCCCTTATGCTTACCAATAAATAAATGAACGAATGAATGAATTGGGGAAGGAGAAGCAATGCTGTTTTAACTTGGATGTTACAGCCTCTGAGATAGGAGTGAATGCTAAGGATTTTCTACAAATTACAGAAAAATTCATGGAGCGAGACATCAAGAACGTGAATAGGCCATTTCACAGAGAAACTATAGTAATCCCTGATGTGTAAAACTTTTGTGTGGAAGACAAAGTCCTCTTTTTCCTCTGGACAGATTTAAATAAAAGTAAGGATGAAGCACGAGTACTTGTAACAATAATAAAATGTTCCTATTACTTTGCTGCAAACAGAAGTTTCCTGCCAGTGGCCAGTGCATTCTCAACTGATAATGAAATGCAAGGTCTAATGTAAACTTACTGTATGAACACAGGCACCCAGTTTCATACGGGGGACAATTCCGTAACCACAAGCAACATCAGTGACAGTGCCAGAACTCAGTCTCAACTTGACGAAAGGCAGCCTGAAAACTGCCTTCATCAGGGAACAAACCATAACACTTGATCACAACATGTTTTTTTTTTAAGTGAAATTCATCACTCATGTGATTTTTTTTCTTCAATGTTTATTTGATTTCTCCAAATTTTCAAAGGTGTATTCTATCTGTGGATCAAAAACAATGTAGCAAGAATTTTGTCTTATAACAGACACTGGTCATATGAAAATTAAGATAATTATATATGCCCCTTCTTTTTAGAAAAGGTCTTGTGTAGCTCGGACTGGCCTCAAACTCAAGATCTTCCTGCCCAAGCCTCTCAAGTGCTGGGATTACAGGACAACACATGCATGACTTTCAAAATGCCAACTATCTGCTTCTCTCTCTCTCTCTCTGTCTCTCCCTCTCTCTTTCTCTCTCTTTCTTTCTCTCTCCTTCCTAATTTCTTCATTTCTTGCATCCCTTCCTTTCTTCTTCCCTCCCTCCCTCCTCTCATCATGTTATAATAGAACAAAAGACCCTTTCTAGATACTAGTACTTTGATATTGGACACCCCAACCTTCAGAACTATGAGTCAATAAACACCTATCCAGAGATCAAAAAAGGAGCTGGGCAAGATGGTATATTCCTGTAATTTCAGCAACTTGGAATGCTGAGGCAGAAAAATTGCAAATTTGAGGTCAGCATGGACAATTTAATGAGACTCTGCCTCAAAATAAAGAACATAAATAAAAATACCAAGGATCTAACTCAGTGCTAGAGTAACCCTGGAGTCAATCACTAGTACTGCTGAAAATAAAGAACAAATTATTGTCCATTCTTTAAGGTAAAAATACTTTAGGTTTTCCAACAATGTTGAACACTATACTGAATTAACATATTTATTCTAAATTTCCACTTTAAGGAAGAACTAGTAAGTTAATTCATTCGATTTTTGAGAGGGCAAATGAAAGAATGAGCAATTTTTATTTGTATAATGGAAAGTCTGATGTATACTTAGCTGTACAAAATCCTACCAAGCCATTAGTAGTTAGCTGTTTGGAAAATTTTAATAACAGTTATCCACATATACTCTAGTATCTTTAAAATTTTTTTTTAAATTTTATTTTAAAGAGGATAAAACAGAATAAAACCAATTAAAACAAACCAGTGTGAGATTCAGGACTTCAAAAACATTACAAAACCAACAATAGTTACCATAATGCCTTTTGATATCTTCAAGATAGCTGCAGATAACTTCAGACATAGTAAAAATCAAACAGAACAAAATAGAATAGAAACAGTAAAAACAAAACACTGAATACAATAAAGGATTTCAAAACAAGCCAATAGTGAATCCAAAATTGCGGCCATAATATATCTTACTATCCTTGAAATAGCTGTTCTTGCCACTGGGTTTGATATAATCAAACAAAACAAAAGAAAACCCAACATAACAAAACAATGAAAATGATATAGGACTTCAAAACAAGACCATAGGGAATCAACAGTGGCTGCAACCCTCAGAAGATCCCTGCCTAGATGTCACACTGTGTGCCACTATCCTCTGAACCTATGATCAAACCACTGGCCCTCAATCTGCAATGTTAATGAAATGCCAGAACACTACAGGCATCCAATTGCATTTCACCTCGATAGCTATCATTACAGCCTGTGTTCTAGATAAGACGTCACTTAAGGGGGTGGGGTGGGGTGGGGGTGGGAGATGGTACATCTTGTTTGCCAGCCCCTGTGCTGGAAGGGGCTGGAGTCTGGCTCTTCCTGGTCCAGTGGCAGCCCATGCATGGTGCTGGTTCCCAGACTGGGCTTGCTTGCTGGTGTGAACTTGTTCTCATACTCTAGTATCTTGATTACCACTTAATGTGTACTTTCTGAGAATGCTCAACATAGGCTTTGTCTGAGTTACTTTTCTCATTGCTGAGACAAAATACCCAACCCTCAAAATTAAAGGAGAAAAGGTTTATTTTGGCTGACAATTTGTAGAGATTTCAGTCCATAATCAGCTGGCTCTAAGGCAGGTTGGTGTGGCAGAAAGGACATTACACAAGAGAAACAGCTCATGACAGGCAGAAGCCAACAAGGCAGGAAACAGCCCAAGTAATAGGTGACAACAGTAGCCCTCTTTCTGTCCCTTACATCTCATCTAGGCTACTTGCCTTTAGGGTAGAGTACTCTTGATTCTAGAATCGTACCATGAATTAACTCCTGTCACATCCTTAATCCCAGAATCACCCTAAATCCAGCCACCTCTGAAAAGTCCCTTTTATGACCACATGAGGCTTTGGCAGGGAGCATCTAGATACAAGCCATAGCAGGCTTTTTTTTTTTTTTTTGATGTTGCATAAGTATAAAAAGGACACCAAATCCTAGAAATCAAAGTCATCTCCTCACAGGAAGACCACAAATACCTTAGTGCAGCTTGTATCTCTGTAGAACCTTTGGAGGACAGAACAGTAAAATCCAAGAAACTTCTTTATATACACTCTGGTATCAAGTTTAGTGTATTAGCTTATATCAAATTCCTTAGAAAATAAAGAGAGAATCCAATACACACAAATCCTCTACAGATGTTTAAATTATAAAACACACTTCAAGTTTTGCAAATCAGGCATACAATTTTAAATCATAAATCACAACATAAAACAAGATAAGAATAATTTTTTAAAAATTAATAATATAAGTGTATCAAACAATATGATGCATAAAACTGCTTCCCAAACTATGTTTTATTACACAGGCTCTTTTGCTCTTTATATTAGAATATCATTTTTCTATCTTCTAAGTTCCTATAATATTAACTACTAAGCTGTTAATATAAAAATTCAGCTGGGAAAAAGTGTTGACATAAAATATCTAACTAAATGAGGCAAAGTCTTTTCTAGATTGAATACTCTAGGAATTCATTGATACTCTTAATGTGATTTGCACGTGAGAATGGGAATATGAAAATCTGTGTTTTTCTAAAAGCTGCTTTGACAGGCACCAGATAAGGAAGAGAAACCAAAAACTATTTCTGCAGGTGGCCACATGAAACCCGCTGAGGCAGAACAGCATGTGAGTGCTAACCACTATTTCTGGTCCTGCAGAAGATCTGCAGAGGCTTGGTGAGAGAAAATCGTAGCTGATGTCTTTACAAGTAATTTATCAGCAGTCTCCTCTTATTTTAGAACAGAAATTTACTGGTGACCTAAATCTGTTTTTCTCCCTGAAGTGTCTAGACAGAAGCAACAGAAACTCTGAAATTAGAAATTAGAAGAATATGTGCTTCTTTGAAAAGAAAAACAATAAAGCCACACTCTTCCACTAGCCAGGAGACACCCCTATTGCACTCGTGTGTGTGTGTGTGTGTGTGTGTGTGTGTGTGTGTGTGTGTGTGTGAATACTGGGGCTTGAGCCTAAGGCTGTTTCACTGAGTTACATCTCCACTTCTTTTAAACTTCTTTTTCAGAAAGAATATTATCAAGTCAGTATGTTGCCCAGGCTAGACTCAAACTTGAGATCTTCCTGCCTCAGACTTCCAGAGTTCTGGGATTGCAGGCATGTACTACCATGCCTAGCTATTGGAATTTTTGAGAGTCTTTCCTATAAAAACAGCAAATGGATATGAGCCAGCCAATTCATGCTCAGTAGGGTTGCTGAGTAAGAGTGGTGTGCAGAATGTTTGGGTTGCACCAGGACTTAGCCTCAGTTCCCTGGCATCAAGTAGTCAGAACACAGTGTGCAAAAGACTTACATTGGCTCCTTTCTGAAAACTTCTATGATTTGCAGTGGCTCACAGTGAGATCAGTTGTCTCCCAATAGCATTGATAATTAAAGGCAATCATCATGTTTCCTCTTAAATTATGCATTTTTGCTTCCTTTCTTTTTAAAATCTGAGTTGAGTAAAGATACCACGTAAACCAGATGTGGTGGCCCATATCTATAATCCCAGTACTTTTGCTGGCAGAAGAGTTGCAAAACACAGCCTAGGCAATTTAGACCCTATCTTTCAAAATAAAAATTTGAAAAAGGATTGATTACATAGCTCAGTGTGAAAGCTCTAACCCCTAGTATCACCAAAAATAAAATAAAATAAAATAAAATAAAATAAATAAAACAAGATACCACCTAGGACTTATTCAAATGTCAACTTCAAGTGGCTTCACTCGGCACAGTGCACATTGTTGCTCTAGAAAGAAAAGAGTCAGAAACTGAAAACAGTGTTGAATAGATTTCAGTTGCTTCTCTATCCTCAGAATCTAGAACAATCTGAAAAATAGAATACAAACACTGATGTTTACAACAATGTCTAATAATTCAAATAACTCTCCTTCCAAAGATGAATCAGTTCTTCATTATTTAATTTTGCTACTTAGAAATGTTAGTTAAATCAAACATGATGAAAATTTGCCAACACTCATCACACTTGCTAAGTGAAATTATTGTCACACTGCTAAAGAATGCACTGTGTAATGGCTGGCACATTGTTTCAACTTGAGAATTGATACATTTAAAAGCTTAATAAAGTGATTCTGCAGGGGGCCAGGGTCCTCATTTTGTAAACATCCTGAGCTTGAGCAAGAAGAGGGCAGGAGATGCTGTGATTGTCACACCCTTCTTAGGGCGGGTAGCCTGCACACCATATAAGGGAGGGAAAGAGGCTTGTGGCCCCCTTTTGACTCATGCTACCTTTGCTGTCTTCTGCCGCCTTGAACTGTTGCCCTGTGCCATGCCACCCTGCCTGGGAGCCAGCTGATTATGAAGCGAAATCTCCACAACTGTGAGCTAAATAAACCTTTCCTTCCTTAATTTTGGACGATGGGTATTTTGTCTCAGCAACAAAAGAAAAGTAACCAACACACACTGTATTAGAGGAAGTATAGGGCAGTAAACAAACTCATTTAAAAACAAACAACAAACAAAAAACTATTTTTTGCCATGTTGGGATTCATGGACCCCAAAGGGAAGAAACCACTGAAGCACCAGAGTTGGGAAAGTAAATCTTACAATCTCTATAAATCCACCATGTGCTCCTGTACCTATAGCACACAACACAGGGCAAACACCGTTGTTGAATGGACTCATGAGTGGCTACGGGAAGGGGGAGAGGAAACCTGAGCGACACCAGCGCTTTCTCTGCCTTGCTCCTTCTTGCCCACCAGCAACAAAGGAGCAGAAAAGAAAAGCAGCAACAGGAGTAGAGTTGTGGGAAACAGATAAGCAATTTAACACCCTCCTCAGCCTTGTCAGTCCAGGTAGCATTTTCCCTTCTTTCTTATTCCCTTTTTTTTTTTCCACATCCAACCACCCCTTCAAAGACCAGGGTCACCCCACTGCTCAGCTACACCTGGAGCTGGCTAAAGGAACCAACCCTTAATCTGGGCTGCAAATAGGCAAATGATGTACACAGTGTCAAGTTTAAAATCTTCAGAAGCAAAAGCCTCTTTTCTATGACCTTTGCGTCTCCGCCCATTACCTCTGAGGAAGCAGTGCCCGCACCCGTTGCAAGTGTTATTATCTGACTGAATGCCCCTTATAGGTTTGGGCATATGGTTATGGTAAGAAATGCTTTGGTGCACTCCAAGTGTATGTCTCCAATACTAAAGTGTTTCCATATTTTCACTAGTCTATGAAAACCCATTCTTCTGGCCTGGTAGTGACTGTCTATAATTCCACCACTGTGGGAGGCTGAGGCAAGGAGATTGCAAGTCCTAGCCCAGCCCAGGAAACTTACTGAGTTAGCAAGATCCTGTCTCAAAATAAAATAATAATAATAATAGTAACAAAAAAATTTGAGCATGCTGCATGATATGAAGCTCCTGCGTTCAATCTCCAGTACTGAAAAAAAAGTCCATTCTTCATAAGGTGATTTACAACCCTCCACATATTTCTTTTTGTTTATAATTAATAACAATATATTGTGTGCTTTATTTTAATATGCTAAGAGTAAATTTTGTGTTCCAATACATACATACAAAAAGATGTGAAGTGATATATTTGATAAGTAACTTGGTTTAATCATTTCACAGTGTACACATCTCAAAATGTCATTTGTACTCTATGAATATATACAATTTAACTTGTCCTACTAGTCTTTTTTTTTTTTTCTGGTCTTTTCTCCCTCCATCTCATTGTACTTCTCATTGAATATTTTCTTTCCATTTCCCAGTATCTATTATGCATTTTGATCCTTATTTATAATTTTTGTTTCTCACACCAAATAAATCATATGATATTTGAACACGTGTATCTGATTTATGAAGTCTTCGCCTATACCGACATCTTGAAGAGTATGGTCTCCCATTCGTAGACTGTTTGGGGAGAGAACAAGGGCAAGTCTTCCCTGTGAACCAGAGCCACGCACAGGCTGCCACCTGCAGGGGGACAACCAGACCCCAGCCCCTTTCAGCCAGCGCTCAGGCTGGCAAACAAGAAGAGCCAATCCCCCCAACTCCACACACTCCCCCACCCCCAAGGGACCAGCTGATCTGGAGAAACACAGGCTGATAGCTACTGAGGTGAAATGCAGTTTGATTCTTGTGATATTTTGGTGTTTCGCTGGCCCCTCTAGGGCCAGTGGGGTCTGATGTGTATTCAGAGAATAGCAGTACACAGGGTGGCATCTAGAGGGGATCTGCTTCTGAATGTGGTAGCCAATGTTAATTCCCTATTATCTTGTCCTGTATTATTTTCACTGTTTTGTTGGGTTGGGTTTTGTTCTGTTTTGTTTTGTTTGATTTTGTTATATCTGATGGCATGAGCAGCTATTTCAAAGATAGTAAGATATATGATAGTAGCCATTTTGGATTTACTATTGTTTTGCTTTGAAGTCCTTTATTGAATTCTTTGTTTTGTTTTTATTGGTTCTGTTCTGTTCTGTTCTGTTTGATTTTTACTATGTCTGAAGGTATCTACAATTATTTTGAAGACAAGAGGCATTAAGGTAGCTAAAGTTGATTTTGTACTGTTTTGAAGTCCTGTATCACTTACACTGGTTTGTTTTGATTGGTTTTATACTGTTTTGTTTTCCTTGGTTTTATCTTCTTTAAAATCACAAAAGAGTATGGTCTCAAGGTGCATCCATTTGGATAGAAATGTCTCAAATTTATCTTTCTTTATGACAGAGTAATATACCATTGTATTAAAAAACACATTTTCTCTATCCATTCTTAAGTTGAAAAACATTTTGGCTTTCCGAGATTTAGCTATTACAAATTGTTTTGCTATAGACATGGGTGTGTGTAAATTGCTGTGATGTTATGCTTTTCATTCTTTTAGGAAGATATGAAGAAGTGGAAGAGCTGAGTCAAATGGAGCTTCTAGTTTTTGTTTTTTTGAGGACTCTCCACACTGATTTCCATATTAGTTGCACCAGTCTACACTTCCATTAACAGTGGAATGGGGTTCCTTTTTCCTATGAACCTACCAAGATTGTTATTGGTTGATTTCTTAATAATAGCCATTCTTTCTGGATAGAATGTGTTTCTCAGTGTTTCTTTAATTTGCATCTCTCAAATGATGTGATGTTGAATATTTTTTCATATATTTATTTTCCATTTCTACATTTTAATCTGAGAAGTATCTATTTCAGATGCCCATTTTGGATTGAGTCTTTAAATTTGGAGAGTCTGATTTTTTTTTTTTTTTTTTAGTTCTTTACATAATCTAGATGTCAGTCATTTTCTGAGGAACAGTTAGCAAAACTTTTTTCCCACATTGTGGGTTGTCTCTTCACTCTGTTGGTGGTTTCTTGTGCTGTGCAAAGATTTTAATATGATGAGATCCAAGTTGATTCTTTGTGATAGTTCCTGTGTGATCAGGGTTTTGTTCATAAAGCCTTTGCCTATATCTACATCTTCAAGAGTTCTACCTAAGCTATCATCCAATAGATTTAGTGTTACTATTTTAATATTGAGATCTTTGATCCATTTAGATTTTAATTTAGTGCACAGTGAAAGGTATGGGTTTAGTTTTAGTTTTGGGTGTGTGGAAAACCAGTTTTCCCAGCACCATTTATTAGTGAAGTTATCTTTCTTCTTGTAAAGGTAGCTGAATATGTCTGGATTTATTTCTGTTTCTTCTAATCTGTTTCACTGATCCTTGGATTTATTTATTTATTTATTTATTTGCTAGTAACTTGCTGTTTTTATCACAGTAGCTTTGTGTCACAGATAAAATTAAAGAAGAAATTAGTTTCTACAATTAAATGATAATGCCAACATATTGAAATTTATGGGACACAATGAAATCAGTCTTAGTAGGGAAATTTATAGCAGTGATACCCATATCTGTAAAACAGAGCAAGTTCAAATAAATAATCCAATATTGAACCTCAACCTTCTAGAAAAATAAGTGCAAGTCAAGCCCAAAGTTCATACAGAGGAGGAAATTATAAAGATCAGAGCAGGAATTAATGCAGCTGACATTAAGAAAACAAAACAAAGAATCAAGGAATCAAAGAGTTGATTCTTTAAAAGATTAAATAGAATTGCTGAAGCCTTAGCCAATCTTATCAAACAAAGAAAAGACTCAAATCCACACAATAAAAAGGGTGAAATCATAACAAATCCTGAAGAAATACAGAAGATCATCTGTACCTACTTCAAGAACCTGTATTTTAATAAGGAGGAAAACACAGAAGAATCAGACAGATTCCTAGACACATATGAATTACCAAGCTGAATCAAAAAGATATAAAAATTCAAAATAAACTAATATCAGTCAATGAAATTGAAAATGTACTTAAAAACCTACCAACAAAGAAAAACCCAGTCCCTGACAGACTCGTTGCTGAATTCTGTAAGAAATTTAAAGATGACCTAGAGAGATGTTGTTACTTCTCAAACTTTTTAATGAAATTGAAAGGGAAGCAAGACTCCCAAATTCATTCCTGGAAGCAAGCATTACCTTGATACCAAAATCAGAGAAAGAGCTAACAAAAAAGAGAACTATAGGCCAACCTCCCTAATGAACATAGAAGCAAAATCCTCAGTAAGATACTGACAAATAGAATGTAACAGTTAAGAAGACTTACTCCATGACCAAGTAGGATTCATCCCAGGGATGGTTCAACATACACAAATTAATAAATGTAATACACCAAATCAACAGAGCCAAGGACAAAAACACAATCATCTCAATAGATGCAGAAAAATCATTTTAAAAAGTCCAACACCCATTTGTTTATGATAAATCCCTATGAGAAATTGAAATAGAACATTATTATCTCAAATCTGATAAAGACTATAATAGACCAACAGCCAACATCATACTAAATGGTCAAAGGCTGAAAGTTTTCACTCTAAAATCAGGAACAAGACAACAATGCCCATTATCACCACTCCTGTTTAACATATTTCTTTAGCCAGTGCAATTAGACTAGAGAAAGAAATAAAAGAAACAAAGATTGGAAAGGAAGAAGCTGAGTTATCGTTATTTTGTGGATTAAATGAGACTACATAGAAGATATCAAAAACTCCACCAAAAGATTTCTAGATTTAATAACCAAATTCAGTAGCATAGCTGGACACAAAGTCAACACTCAATAATCAGTAGCCAAAAAAAAAAATCAACAGTATTCCTGTACACAAATAACAAAGTCACTGAAATAAACATTAGGGTAACAACACTTTTCACAACAGCATCCAAAAAAATCTTTTTAAATTAAAAAAATACCTGAAAATCAGGTATTTGTCAGATATTTTATATCTGACTCCAAAAAACAAAAAAGGAATTCAAAGAGGATATCAGTTGTTGGTAAGCAGAAATGATGTAGTGAAAATGGCCATACTTTCAAGATTATTACACAGATTTAATGCAATCATGATAAAAATTCTAATAGCATGCCTCACAGAATCAGGCAGAAAAATATCCTCAAATTCCTCTGGAACCAGCAGAGGCCTAGACTAGAAAAGCAAATCTAGCAATAAAGGCAAGGGAGGAAGCATCACAATCCCTGACCTGAAATTCTGTTACCCTCCATATATTTCTAAGAGTGAAATCTGAACGTCAATAAACTTTTACTGTGACAGTTTCATTGCATTCCAAGACTCCCAATAAAGAAATTCTTGAAGAGTTACAAATACCAATAGTAAGCCAAATTCTTATCCTAGAGAAGCACGGGTATCATCAGATCATGATTATTTAGCATCTAAATGTTTTGATTCTGAGACAGGACTAATCCTAAAAGTACACATGTACTATGGAACACTTGTAGATTTTGACCACATTGTATTGAACTCCATGGACTCTTACCATAATTTTACAAAGATCCATAAAGCTTTTATTTTCAAAAGTAGGAATCTAACATATTGTTCATTTTTATTTCTTAAGTCTTGAAATACATGGATAAGTTTAACCAAATGTATATTTTTGAGAAACCATTACCCTAAAGCAATGAAGATAGAGAACATTGTTGACAACTTGGAAAGCTTCTTCCTTCCTAGGATAGCCCCTTCTAGCAGGCAACTACCATATGTTTGTCTCTGTAGATTAGTTTTGTCTACTATTTTTCATTTGTTTTGGGTGGTAGGGCACAAAAAGTAGCCCAGGCTGGCCTTGAACCTGTAATCTTCCTGCCTCTCAGCATCCTGTATGCTGAGGATTCAGGTATGTACCACCAGGCCCAGATAATTTTATTATTCTTAAACTTCACAGAAATGGAATTATGCAGTATGTTGTCTTTTATGACATAATTCTTTTGTTCAATTTAAGACTTTTGGAATTCAGACAGATTCTTGGAATATTAGTAGTAGTTCTTTCTTTAAACTGTTAAGCACTATTCCATTATATGAGTATCAAAAGTGTAAACTGCCCATTATTAACGAAGAAGTTGGTGGTTGGGTCTATGATGATGCTTTAGTGTAAAAAAAAAAAAATGTAATAATTCCTGTTCATTTCAATCTGCAACACACACTTTGGCTTTTGCTAATGGCTGCACCTTGAGTTAAGTCTGAATTTTAACCCTTTCATCCTCAAAAGGTCTACACAAAAGTTTAGAAACTACAGGAATCACTTGAGTCAAAGAAAAAAATAAAAAGTACCAGAAGCAAGAGATAGAATGTATTTGGAGATATATGTTCAACATTAACCAAAATTACTCTGACTCTTGGTGCTTGTCAAACACTGTGAAAAGAGTGAATTAGTTAATTGGTCTAGTTCCTTTCTCCACTTTCCTCTTATTCTTTCTAGTTCTTTTGGTCACTGATTAGAAATCCTTTGCAGGGAAGGTGCACACACCTGTAATCCTACCACATGGGAGGTTAAGCAAGAGGATGACCAAGAAAATGGTCCCAGGCTGGACTACACAGTGAATTCAAGGCCAGCCTGAGCTATATAGCGAGACCTTGTATCAAATAAACAATATAATAAAATCCTTGTTCCTTATAGAGAATCTAAAGGCCTTTAACTAGTCAAGTAAACCTTGCGAGTACTCTGAAAAGATGACTCGAGCTCCCATTAGTATGGCAGTGAAGGAAAAGGAGACATAAAAGAGTATTTTAAATCTTTCTTTGGATCATGTAAAATATACATAAAATAACAGGAAGGCAGATGGGAGGAAATGATGTAATCTATTATGACTCCTCATCAAAATTTCACAGTGTTCATAAGGGAAGAAAACTGAGAATTATTTGAATTTCAAGTCCTATCTATAGATTTCCCCAGTGCACTGCATAAATTATTCTGTCAGAGTAGTAGCTCCCAAATAGAGCTCCATTTGTAACTGACTAGAAAAAGTGATAGAGCTCAGTGATATAGATAATGTAGACATGAATATATGAAAGTAAAAGAACTTCCAAAAGCATACAAAAGTGCAATATAGTTTGGAAGACAAGAATATGCATTGGACATAATTTAAACACAGGCAATCTCCATGCAAGGAATTAATCTACTGTAATTTGAAAGGAACTAAAAATTAAGATCCTTATATCAGAATTTTTATACTGGAGAAAAAGTTACGGGTGCCATAAATAACTTAAGTGCTGATATTATTATGGAGAACCCAGTAACTAATAACATCACCTCAAAATTACTACTGTGAGCTTCTGAATTTATATTACTAGATCAAATTTTATTAAAAGTTTTCTCCTTACGAGGAAATTAGAAAGCAAGAACAATAGTTTGTTTTCTATACAATTTTATGCTCTCAAAACTTGTAATCAAGCTTAATGTTGGGGTTAAGTTTTATGTGATGTCGTTTTATAACTGTTCTAACATTTTGAGCCACTTGAACTTTTAATATGAATGTCAAGTATTGCCATATGTCCTTCATGTCACATTCCTACACAGTATTACACTTTGTAATCAAAATTTTGTTTTAATATAAGCATATAATCACTCAGATTTTTCTCAATCCTTCATAGAATATGCTCAACTAAAACCAGATATTCATGCTAGGATAAAACCAAGGATCCCTTCTTCTTAGCTTTTGTTTCTTGCCACAAGTCTGCCAGGGGGAATCACAATGTGTGACTGTCCATCTTTCTTGGATAAACACTGCCTGGAATTTCCAGGGAGAAAGCACAGGCAGTCACCCCATAACGTGCTCTCAGGTGGGGAAGCTAGCTCCCACTCCTCAGCACAGTCAGTTCTATCCCATCTTCCCCCTTCATGAGTCACCACTGTGCTTATAAAGATAAGAGTACAAACCGTTTTATCATCCACTGAAAGAAAATGGACACTTTTCCATTATACTCCACTCTGTAATGAAGGTTCTAGGAAGTGAGTGTAACATGAAATCATTCCTTCCGCCTCAGCAGACAGATGGATAGAGACATTCCAGTTTGTTTCCAGCCTTTTGTCTTTGGAGCATTTTTGGCATTTCCTTCAGGAAACTGGAGGTTGTGACCTAAGGTTTCCTTAGTGACTACATTTCTGTTTCCCACAGTTAACCTTACCCAGAAATGACATCTACCCTATTAGGTGAGGTTTATCTCCATGTCCCAACTGTGTCCTGTGCATATTCAATGACATTTGAAAGCACAAATCCTGAAAATAACAATAAGGCTAGAGAACCAAACACATAAAAATACTTTGATTTAATCCCCCAGAAAGATGACAATAATACCAAAACAAGAGTTAACTAATGCTACAATTCTGTGAAGCTCACCAAGTACCCTTGTTTTCATTTTATAGTTGGAGAAGTTAATGACCAAGAATACTAACTCTTTCCAATACAATGAATAGTTTTCAAATAAATGGCCTTATTCCATTCAGCCTGCATTCTAATTTGGTACTTCATGTATATCATATATTCCTATATTTATAAGAGAGATTGTGGAAACAAAAACAGTACCCCAAATAATTTAAATGATTTAATGTGGGCCAGGGATTTAGCTCAGTGGCTTAAGCACCTGCCTAGCAAGCGCAAGGTCATGAGTTCAATCCCCCGTACCAAAAAAAAAAAAAAAAAGGTTTAATATTGTCTCATACCTATAGTCCCATGGGAGGCCAAGAATGAATACTTTTGTTGGTATGTTTGGGTTAACCCCTGTGTCATAATTTAAATGAGACCTACTGTCGCATTTTTAACCCTTTAAAAATCTGTGTTTTAAAACAGAATTATTATACTTAAGTTTGCTTGTCTTGAATGCAATTTAAAAATTACATTTGCTTGCCAATGTGGTATTTAGGAGGTTAGTGGTTTTTTAAAATCTCATTCATTTTCACTGTTAAGGGCTAATTTATTGAAGTTTCTCTTCCTGAAAAACACCAGTTTCTACACAAACCACAATTTTTTACACTCTAGTTTATGAAGGTGAAATCCTTTAAAATATAACACAAATTTGTCCTTAATTTTCATTCTAAAGAAGCATGGAGTCAGAGAAAATCTCGGTCATGATTTTTAAAAATGCTCTTCACAAAAGGTTCTTTAAAAAAATCAGTTTATTAATGTTTAAAAGTTGATAAAGCTATGTGCAAAATGATCCACAAAAGTCAGAAACCTATTAAATACTATTTTTTAAAAAAGACATTTCTTGGTTTAATTGCACTGAAAACCATGCTAAAAAGACAGTAACATATTTTTATTTTTTGTAACACTTATACACACCTTCAATTACTCTCTAATGAACAGTTGTACTGAAAAAAATTCCATTGTTCCCTATAAGTTAAAGTAATGCTTTTAAGGGCCAAGAGACTTTTCTTAAGAAAAGCACATTCAGTGGTGTTAACCAAGTTAGAAAAAATTCAATAATAGACCTTTGCCGAAACAAATACATTCAAAAATCATAGAAAGTACTTTAACATAACCAAATATAACCATCTTGTTGGCGGAAATGAATTACACACTTGGAAATAAACATCAACAAAAGTGCCAAAGACAGATGTTGTATTTGTTAGACAGTCATGAAGAAATCTCTTGTGGTTTACAAAAGTTTACTCCCAGTCAGTTTTCCCTTTCTTTGTTTGTTGCTCCTATGACACTAAAGGTCCTGGATGATACCATTTAGATAAAATGGACTTCCTTATGCTGATTACAGCCACAATTGCTATGACACTGTAACACATTTCATTGTAACGATGTTTAAAAAAAAATCAAAGTGACTTCAAGCAAATTCCAAAAGCAACTAATCCAGTTGACGTGGAAACTTTGGCCTCAGCAAATGAAATCGCTTTTCCTCTCCAAACCATCTCCGTGTCTTCACAGCCTATCTACTCAGCATAGCCTGCTTGCCACAGATGACCAAGAACAGCAAGCCACAATCACTGCTCTGATGAATGCCAGGTAGTTATAACATACAGTAAAAGAATCTTGAGATGGGGGGGAAGGGGAAGGGAGGGTAGGAGAGGCAGAACATCCCTTGGCAAGCAGAAGTGCACACACTCACTTGTGTTTAAAACTGAAGTGAAGGAAAACATCTCCTCCAAGCTCCAGACACAGAGCCTTTCTACTGGGGATCTTACTTTTGGAGGAGGGGCCAAGCGAACCCTTGGGGAGCTTGACAATGCTAGACCTTTGGCTCAGTGCAAAATCAAAGCTCCAAAGGGAGAGGAAATAGGCTCAGGCCGGAACCTGATCTCCACCCTTCCCAGTGCATTGTTCACAGGAACTAACTCTACCCACCAACTGCGGCACCACCAGGCTCTTTGAGTTCTCTCCCTCCTTCCTCCCTCTCTCTGGACCTCTGCAGCTCCTTGCTGGCCTCACTTGAGGCCCAAATTTATTTCAAATTCAGGGGGCAGTGGGTGGCCATGTAAAAGCACTTCCCAAAGATCGGCAGCTTCCGGCTTTAGGAAGAAGAGTTGATATTTCCAGAAGACATAATGGTCTCTGGGCTCTCCCCATCATCCTTCTGGGGGTGGGAGGAATTGTCTGATTTACTGCGACTGAATTCCATACCTGCGATGATGGGCCGCTTGATTTTGCCAGTGGAGTCCCCACTGGAACATTTACAGCAGGACACGATTCGGATAAAGGCCCGACGCATCTCCTTGTTGGTCAGAGTGTAAATGAGAGGGTTGGTGCCAGAGTTGAGCACAGCCAACACCAAGAAGTACTCAGCTTTGTAGAGGATGTCACAAGTCTTCACCTTACAGCCCACATCCAGCAAGAGCAGGATGAAAAGGGGTGCCCAGCATGCAATGAAAACGCTCAGGACGATGATCACAGTCTTTAGCAATGCCAGCGACTTCTCAGAGCTACGGCTGGTCTTAGAAATGTTCTTGCGGAAGGTGAGCCTGCGGCTTCGAGTCCTGACCAAGGAGTAGATCCTGCAGTATAGGATGACAATGGAAAGCAAAAGAAGAGTAAAGACCGTGGTGCAGAAGAGGATATAGTGCTTATGATAGAGCGGCAGCACGGTGGAGCAGCTGGACAGTGAGCCGATGCAGTTCCAGCCCATGATGGGCAGACCACCCAGGATAAGCGAGATGACCCAGCAGGCGCTGATGAGCAGGAAGGAGCGAGAGCTATTGCTCCCATTGTGGAGTTTCATCTTCAGCATGGTGATATAGCGCTCAATGGCAATGGCCAGGAGGCTAAACACGGAGGCAGACAGAGCCACAAACATACTTCCTTCCCGCAGAAACCACTGAGCTGGGGTGAGCTTGTAGGTGGTGGCTCCAGACAACAGCAGGTTGGCTATATAGGCCACGCCCGCCAACAGGTCTGAGAGGGCCAGGTTGCCTATAAAATAGTACATAGGTCGGTGGAACTTCTTGGTTTTCCAAATGGTCAGCAAGACAAAGATGTTCTCCAGGATGATGAAGCAGCAGATGAGAATGAACACCACCGTGGTCATTTTAATGTCACTCTCTTTGTCAAGGCTGACATTCAGCTTTCCCGTGTAGTTGTAATGCTGGACGATGATATCATAGTTGACATAGTCAGAAACCGGACTGTGGACAGCCTTGACCTGTGTGTTGCCGGTAGACACCATAGTGCAGGGCTGTGTTCCCCAGGAACCCGGAGGATGCCACTTCTCCAGACCAACGCTAGAGGGCCAGTTCCAAACCTGCCTGCACACGCTGGGCAATCGGTTCAGTGAGAGGGATTCAGGCTTTTCGCGTGGCTTTTGCTTGGCTGGAGAGGGCCTCAGAAACAGCAGCCTGAAGTCACAAAGAGAAGAGAGTTAGAGGGAAAAAAACCCCACAGCATTAGGCGTAATTCATTCTAGCTAAGGCATTGCTCCAATTTTGCTGTTGCAGCGACTTGGGGAGAGCACAAGAATTTTAAAAAATCAAGTTATTTCTAGTAAAGGAGGGAGGAAAAACAAAAAAATTAGCCAGATGAAATTCCATCTGGATGAGGGGAAAGCTCTCCCTGTAGTGGCAGTCACTTCAATGGAATCCGGAAAGTTAAGAGGTGCACCCAGTACCAGCTCCATTCCCTCCCCCCGGCTCTTTCCCACTTTCTCTTCCTCCCCCCTGACTTCTCTGACCCCTCTGTGCTCACCACCAGCCTGAGGTCTCTACTCTGAGGTGACCCAACTGCAAAGTCTTAGAGGACAGGAACGCACATCTCCTCCTCTACCAGCTCCACTCCCAAGCTCAAAGAGCACCACCTCCTAATTGCCATGCAAGAAAATAGGTTTGCACGAAAACCATCTGACAGCGTAATTTTCTGGGCTCTATTAATAACTCTTTAGGAGCAGGTGTGCCGGGGGTCCGAGGGTGCAGTGAGGTGTGGGCCCCCAGGCGCGCCCCAACTATGCGATAAACAGGAAAGCTCAGTGCCTCGCCTCCTCCGTGAAGGAACTGCCTATTCTTTCTTCTTCTTTTTTTTTTTCCTGCAAGCTCAGTGCAACTACTCTATTTAAAGGTATTCAGTGAAAATCATTCATAACAGATTGCAGCAAACCTCAGAAGTTTCGTACGTTAATGGAATGCATGTGTTTTTGTTTTAGCCAACGCATGCACACACAAAAGAAAAGTTATATTACAAATGATAACAATATATGCTAACTTTAAGGACAAAAGTACTCTGCACACACACACACAATGTCTGGTGCATTGCTAAACTTGCCTGGACAGCTTTATTTACTGTCATTCCCCTAACGCGATGCCATCTCTCCCTGAAGAAAAAAAAGAAAGAAGACAGAAGACGAAAGAAAGAAAGAAAGAAAGAAAGAAAGAAAGAAAGAAAGAAAGAAAGAAAGAAAGAAAGAGACTCAGCACTAGACAGCAAAAGTGTACTTTTAAGCTGTTCAAATGTTTCAACGAAATGCAACTGTATGGAAGGAAAAAAAAACGAACAGAGAGGCAGGGAACTCCCACCAAATCTCCCGGACAGCGGCTGCCAGCTCCCGCAGCTCCACGTTTCCCTCTTCCTAACTCTACACTCAGTCCTTAGGCAATGCGAGTTTAAACGCGTCCCCAATCCCCAAGCTCTTTGTCTATAGGATTTCCAAAAATAAGCGTCTGACGACAGGCAGCTTCCACTCCTCCCGGCCAGTCGACTCTGCACCGGGTATGAGCCCGTCCGAACTCATAAATGACTGCCCCGAGAACAACCCCATTGAGTTGGGCTCCCGAGTAGCCCAGGTCTGCAGATTTTTCAGGCCCCCTGAGATGGATGTTTCCAAAGTTTTTGTTTGTTCGAATTTAAACATTTGTTTCTGACACCACGGCCCTCCGCTGGGGGCCCCCCGCGCTCCCGGCCGGCGCCGCCCGGAGTCCCAGCGCCCCTACCTCGCTCAGGCTGGACGGAGCTGCGCTCGGGGAGCTCCGGGTCCGCGCCGCGCGCTCCGCATCTTGCTGCCACCCCCAACAGACGGCGTCGCGCTCTGGCAAAGTTACTCGGCCGGGTCCCCTCCCTCCACTGCCGCGCACTCCCAAGGCCAGCCCAGCTCGCGGCCGCCCGCGCGTGTCTGCAAGGCAAAGTGGCCGAGAGCGGCGGCGAGGCAGGGTGGCTCCTTAGGAAGGGACGGGACGGGGAGGGGTTAACCTTCCAGCTTTCACGCCCTCTGCTGCCCGGGGCCCGCGGGTCTGCGCAGCCTAGACGCGCGCTCCGGGAAAGATGTGGGGCAGCAGAAAACACACACACACACACACACACACACACACACACACACGAAAGCGAATCCCTCCTCCACTAGGGCGGAGCCTGGTGCCCCCTAAATTCTAATGTATGAAGCATGTTTCTTGCCAGCTCGCAGCAACTCTGGCGCTGCACAGGGTTCCCTGAGCCCTGCTGAAGACGGGAGGTGGGGAGCTTCTAAAAACGACCCAAAAAGTCTTAGGCCAGCAAAAGTTACGGCGTCTAGGGTCTGTCCCCGGTCCCCACCCCGCAGTCCTGGGAGGATCCGAGCTTCCGGAGCTGAGGGCCTTGCGCCCCCGGGACACGGGAGCCTCTGTCCGGCCAGTCGACCGCGCTCCAGGATGAAGAGGCGAGGTATGGAGGAGGAGGCCGGCAGTAGGCAAGGGAGAATGGCAGAGATGGCACTCGACAAGCCCCCCCTTACAGCTCTCCACTTTTGATCCCGACGAAGCCCCGAAATTTGCAGGCAGAGGAGCTGAAAGTGGCGCTTTCTGGCTCACGGTGAAATAGGCCAGCGCGGGATTTGGGCTGGGGTTCCATGCATTCAAATGGACACAGCGTCCGCCAGCCAGTGTGACCCAGATTCTGGCCAGAGCTGAGGGCTTTGAGGAGGGGGGCTCCCGGAAAACCTTGGGCTGCGCAGGAATTTTGCAAGTGCAAGAGCCTCGTGGCCCAGCGCAGCCTGAAAGGCTAAGGGTGGGCGCCCTTCACTTCTACTTAAATGGCAATTTAGAAGGCCCCAAACCTCAGTATTCGCACCTCACCTACCCTTCACTTTTGTTTTGATACTGTTTAAGAACGTGAAGCCCAGAGTTCAACCTCATTGGATTTGCCTATGTGGCAAGCTCTGGACTGCCACCCTGCCCTTCTCTACAGTTAAAAATGGGAGTTTCCACCCAGTCCTGGTCGCACTGCCTTCCTATCCTGGCAGATGTGAATTCAAAACTTCCTCCACTGTGCAGACACACCCTGTACCTGAATGACTCAGAAGGCGGGTGAATGAATAAACAACAGACCCCTGGTTTCAGAGATTTTATGAGTTAGCAAAAAAGAAAGAAAAAAAAAAGACAGAAAGCGCCAGTTATTTCATAGGTGCCTTAAAGCGTTCATCGACAGCATTGCACCTAGCACACCTGCAAATAGCAGGGCTTGCATACAACCTACCCACATACAGTACGGAATAAGTAACGGGCCTCCAGACTCTGAACTAGATGGACTGAGTTGGAGGAGTTACTTCAGATGAAAGGGGAGATAGAACCGGGTGCAGTGGCACAGGCCTTTCTTTGAATCCCAGCCCTCAGAAGGCTGAGGCAGGAGCATCATGAGCTCAAGGCCGACCTCAGCTACATAGAAAACCTTGTCCTTGGGAGGAGAAAGGGAGAAAAGGGAATGCTGTGTTCATCCAGCACAGCCAAAATGAAAAATTAGTGACCTTCCCCTCCCATACACTAATCTGTGCATTTTGGGGGTTGTTTTGTTTTGTTTTGTTGAAAGGGAAAGGAATTGCAATGAAATATGCACCTGGACTGTCTCAAGTATGTGATACACTAACACAACTTCTCTGTGAAACAGGCAAGCTTTGTTGGTCATTTTTATTGGTGAGGGAAACACCACTCAGTGAGTAGTATACCCCAATTCCAAAATTTAAGTACCATGGCTGCCTTGTCTCTTAGTTCAAATGCCACTCATCAATGAACAGTTAAGGAATTGAAATGTGTGTAGATGAAATGTGTGTTCCTGAAGAGAAGTGAATGTCTAGGTTTCCAGTTCTGAACTTGTACTCACTTCTGTTTGTACACATCTACAAAACACATACAAAAGTATGCCAGCGAATGTCCTTTAAAACCCACTTAGGTCCTGACTCTGCATGTATATATATAGTGTATTCGTCTATATATTGGCAAAAAAAAAAATTAAACTTCTCATTGCCTGCCTTTGCCATCTAATGAAAAGCTGTACTTTGAGTATTTGTATAGCAGATCCTAAGTTCACTTAATGCTTATCATGCATTAAGTGAATGCTGATCAATGCAATCAGTTCACTTAATGCTTATCATTGCAGCCCTATAAGTTATGTACTATTATTCTAATTTTACAAGCAAGGAAACTGAATTTCTTGACATATTAAGCAAGCTGGTTAATGTGGGATGTGACCATAGAAAGGCTTCAGACTTGTAACTACTACACCAAACCACCAAAATAAACCTCAAACATGTCAGAGCACTATGTGAG
Organism: Hydrochoerus hydrochaeris; assembly: GCA_004027455.1. Lineage (NCBI taxonomy): Eukaryota > Metazoa > Chordata > Mammalia > Rodentia > Hydrochaeridae > Hydrochoerus > Hydrochoerus hydrochaeris. The sequence goes on along the minus strand of PVLA01004561.1, from coordinate 127,154 downwards.
AGAATCAGTCCCTTCTGCTGTGAACACCAGTGTTCAGTGCTCATCCGATGTTCTAAAGAGACCAAATATTTTGCAAATGATTGTTTAGTAATATATATCCTTTGTATACAAATATATATATATATATAAAATACTGGATTATATACACATGTATGTGTATATATGTAGATACAGATACTGATATAGGTAGTAGATGACCACTGAGGCAAAAGTGGAGAGCAGGTAGAGCTGTTTCTGACAGTTCCAGTCCCCACATGCCTTTTCCCATTGTTTTCAAGAGAGCCCCTAAGAATTGCATCAAGTTATCTTCTGGCTGCTTGCCTATTTTTTTACCACTGCCTGAAAACCCAGCCTAATGTTCCTATCTTACTTCTTATCACACTAAGATTACATCATTTCTTTTATTTTGATTTATTTTGCAGCGCTGGGGATTGGACCCAGGTCCTTTGTGCTGAGCTATATGCCCACCCATTTTTTATTTTGAGAAAGCATCTCCCTGTATCATTCAGTTACCCAGGCTGCACTCAGTTTATGATTCTCCTGCCTCTGCCTCCCAGAATCCTGGGATTATAGGCATCAGCTACCACACTTGGCTAGCTCTGCCTATTTATGCATGTTTTAGTGTTTGTCCTTAAGAATTGCCAGCTGAAATAACATGTAATGGGGGGGCAGATAAAAATTGTTAATCTGCATTTCAAATGTAACTGGGTAAGCTATTTTTATTTGCTAAATCTGGCAAATAAATTTCTCTCATCACTTCCTACCACCCTCTCTCTACTCTCTACCTCCTGCCATCCCAGTAAAGACCCATCCCTTCCCTCACTCCTTTGTGTTCACAGGAAAATAATCAGCCTCCTACTTCATGGAGAAAACACCACTGACTATCTCAACTTCCCACCGTCCTGAGTTCCAGCTTCCTGACAATCTCACCTGCTCTTATCTCCTCCCCACCTGTGTTCAGAAATAAAAACATTAAAGACAAATTCTTGCCCATATGTCATGCTGCTTCTTCCTCACTTGCTAAGACCCAGAGCAACCTATCAAGACCCTGTCTTGAAATAAAAAGGGTTGAGGATGTATCTCAGGCCTACAGAGCTTACTTACCTAACACAGGTAAGATCCTGGGTTTAATTTTTTTTAATTTTATTTTTATTACTACATGTGCACAGCACATAATCATGACGTTCACCAGGAGGAGGTGGTACATGTACATAACACTTCTTAATTCTTTTTATATTTTATATTTCCTTATATTTTAATTGTTGTTTACCTTTGTTTTGTTTCTTGTCATTGTTGTTGTTGTTCTAAGTGTCTTAGAAATTTCTCAGTTGTGAATCTCTTTCGTTCTTTTTTGGGAAAGGGCAGTACTGGAGATCCAACCTATGGCCTTCATGCTGAGTTACTCCTGGCCTATTTTTCATTTATTTTAAGACAGAGTCTCACTAAAAAAGTCACTAAATTGCCAAACTGAGCTTGAATTTACAATCCCTGCCTCAGCCTCCCAGAGTTCTGGGATTCAAGCACACACCACCAGACCCAGTCTCCTTCATTCTTTATACTTACCCATTGTTACAATATAGTTCCCAGGAGTTTCTCAGTTCAAGGAATATAGAAAATAAATTTCTCGAGAAGTTGGATGTGTACAAATGACTTTATCTTGGCTTTACTCTTTAGTCTAGTTTGGCTGGCACACAGTTCCAGGTTCAAAGTAGTTTCCTGCAGAATTGCCTCATTGTCTTCCAGTGTTGGTAGAAGGCAGTGTCAGTAAGAGCTAAGATGATGGGATGATTTCCTAACTTTCTTGCATCCCTTCTACTCATGCTTCCAAAATAAAACTTATACTTCCCCATCCATTATATTGCCTCTGCTTGACACTGTTGGCCCTTTATGATCAGAATGAGTGATTTCAGAATGAAATGATGCTGATTTTGAGGGCAGACCACAAAAAGTTTATGATCCTTGCTTTCTATAACAAAATACCTTAGAAGGTTAACTTATAAACAACAGGAATTTATTAATTACAGTTTTGAAGACTAGGAAGCCCTAGATGGAGGCACCAGAAGATTTGGCATTTGTGAAGGCTGTTCTTGGTTTCAGGTAGGTGCCTTGGAGCTGTGTTGTCCTCTGCTGAAAGGAACAAACACTGTGTCCTCACATGGCAGAGGGGATGGCAGAGCCAGGTGGTTCACTGATGCTGCTTTTATAAGGACATTGATCCCAGGACCCATTTCTCTCTTTTTTAACAGCCTGTTCTGGTGCCTTCTCCTCACCAGCGCCACCTCTTAAAAGCATCACGTTAGCCAGGCATTTATACCTGTAATCTTGGTACTCTGGAGGCTGAGAAAGGAAAACTGCAAATTCAAACCCAGCCTGGGCAACTTAGTAACTTAGCAAGAATTCTCTCCAAATAAAAAAGAAATAGATTGAGGATGTAGCTCAATATAGAAGCCCTGGGTTCATGCCCCACACTGGAAAACAAAGCAAAGTGAAATAAAACAAAACAAAACCACTTTGGGGGTTAATTCCAGTATAATTACTAGGAAAAAAACACATATATTCAAACCATAACAATGACATAGACGTGATATAGAAGCAAAGCAGAGAGGGAGGAATGGTCATGATGACACAGTTACTTCAGCCCCAGCTGTTCAAGTCTCCTCCGATACGTTAGAGAAGCCTTTGGAATGTCCCTGGCTCAAGCTCCGAATGTGTGTGCATGTTTTGGAGGGTGGCTTGACTTTATTTGACCAGCCTTAATGAGTCAATTCAGCAAATGCTTCCTGAGTACCTACACACAGTTAATAAACTCATTTTTGTTTTCTGAATGTCCCATTTTCTTTTTTTTTAAGTTTTCTTCATCCTACCTTGTCTTGCTTTCCTCCAAGGTTGTTTTTGTTTGCTAGTCTCTAACTTTCATGTTAGCAGCTTAGCTGACATCACCAGTGACCCTCGGTTGTCACTTCTTAAGGTGCTAGATACACACCTAGAAGACTATGGGAATGCGGGTGTCTGAGCAGGGTTTATCAACTGGAGGACGGTGCTGTAAGACTCCCTGGGGCATTCCAGGGGGAGGCTCCTGTCAGTATCTTCAAGTCTTTTCTTCCAGAATATTCATTTACACAGAGAAAAAACATCCTGTTCTCTCCAGAAGACTCAATGCTGGTTGCAGCATTCTGAGAGAAGCCCAAAAGAGTGGGACAGACATAATTCACCACTCAGCATGGGGTTAGTATTTTTGTTGTGTGTGTGTGTGTGTGTGTGTGTGTGTGTGTGTGTGTGATCAAAACATACAGTCAATGTTTAAGTAAAAAATGTATTACAGTAAAAGACATTGTCATCAATTTCCTTCAAATTATTCCCTCTCACTTCAAATATGCTTATCCCATCGTTCTTGTCACCTTCTGAAGTGGTTCTGGATGTCCTCTTTTATGAGCCGTTGTGGCTGCCTCCATGTCCCAAACTGATGTAAAACTTCTACCTCTCCTGGTCATTTTGGTTTTGGGGAAGAGCCAGAAGTCACAGGTGGCAGATGCAGTGAATAAGGGGGTTGAGGACACACAGTATTTGACAAGAATTGCTATAACAAGGGTAGCATGTGACACTGAGCTTTGTCACGATGGATGATGAAACCCGGCCAGTTCTCGGATTGTTTTCTACACATTTCCTAAATGCTTTCATATGCCCTATTAATATTCAGAGTTCATCATAGTGTTCCTGGGTACAAACTCAGCTCACACAATTCCATCAAAATCAGAAAACACAGCATCACCTTGATGTTAGATGTTGGTTGACATGCTTTTTTTCACACAGAGAAGAAGAAAATGATTCCATTAATAACTCTGATATTTGGTCTCAGGAGAACAATGACAGATCCAAGTTTCAGCTCCCATGGTGACATTTCTTAAAGAGCTGGAATCTTAAGCAGCGCGATCCACAATTCCAATGCATTTTTTGTGTTCATGATTTATGGCACATTTTAAAACACACCTCCTGTCAGGCATGAGCAGTGCATGTTGTAATCCCAGCATTCACGAAACTGAGACAGGAGGATCTCCTTGAGTTTGAGGACAACCTGAGCTACATAGGGAAATGCTGTCACAAAAACAAAAACTAAAACAAACCACCTTCTACTAACTGTTAGCTCTCAATGAACTGACTGCATCAACTAAATTGAAATTTGTTGCACAGACTGTTACCAGGGTTTTAAATGCTGCTTCTCGTATCAAAGATCCTTGTCTTCCCATTGGAGAGCACTTGGCAGTCATTCATCATGGTTTTTTAATCTCACCTGCTACCCTTCCACGTAAGCCTTCTCTTTTAATCATGGTATCCCGCAAAATCATTCACTCTACTCCCAGACTTCTTTAGTCCAGTGGGAGGGGCTATGTTCACCTGGTTCCTCAGGCCTGGGACAGGGTCCAGGAAGACAGAATGAGAGAATGAGGGTGATGCTAACTTTTCCTTAAGCAGACTTCTGGATAGTTTTGGGTTCTTTTGTTTATTTGTTTGTTTTGTTTTGTTTTTGTTGTTGCTGTTTTGGTTTGGGGTTTTTTGTTTTTAAGACAAGATTTCACTCTGTAGTCCTGGCTGGCTTTGAGTTTTGTGTAACTCCGTGATCCTCCTGCCTCAGCCACTCAAACGCTGCAAGTACAGGCTTATAGGCGTGAATGACCATGCCTTACTCAGACTTTCTCTTTTCATTTTAACTTCCAGCCCTCCTTTCAGAGTTGCTGATGCCCCAGTTTCTGGGTTTTTCTGGAGTATCCGCCAAACAATTCAACTTGTTTCTACGCCACCTCTGCTGTAGCCTTAGCTCTTGGTTTCTTAGTTGGAGTCAGTAAATTAATCCTCATCTATCAACTTTTTAGCTTTTTTTAGAGTTGGCCTCTCTTGTTTTTTCCTCTTCTTTGTTTATGAATAAAAATTACTCATTATATCATCACTGAAGTAAAGAGGAAGTGAAAGTGGCCATCTCACCAGCTCTTAGCACAGGTCATTTCTACTTTCTCTTAAATCCTTGCCCTTCTAAGGACGCAAATGACTGCCTGACTAGCACAGTCAGATACCTCATGGCTCCTTAGTCCAAGAACTCTTTGTGACACCTCTGTTACATTCTACCCTGTTCAGTTTCTGTACTCTGGTCTCTTCCTCTGGCCTGGATAGCTCATTCCCAGTAAGCTTCACTGGATTCTTTTTCTCTATTATCTTTGATACCTGAACTGCTGCCATAGAAAACAATGATATAACCTGGGTTATGTGCCAGACACCTCCTTCTCTTCCTCCTCCTCTACCAGAAAGAGAGAGATAGACACCACACTAAATAAGCACTTTGTGTATAGTAAGTTTATCCTCTGAACAACTCATGAGATAGGCTTTATTAAACAACACATTCTGCATATGTAAAAACCAGGACACTGAGAGCTTTAGTAATGTACCCAAAGTCTCAAGGCTTTTACTGCTGGGCACATTGCCTCTCCAAATACTGTAACCTTGATCTTTCTTCTTATTCATTTACTTTCCCAGGACTCTATTCAATATATTCAGAAAACTCTGAACTGTACATCTCTAGTACTACCTGTCTCCTGAGTTCCAAGCTCAGTTTGCAAATACTTATTGGAAACTCCATTTGTGCATCATGGAAGCACCTTGAAATATTCAAAGACAGCCAGGAGTGGCGGTACAGATCTGTAATCCCAGATATTTAGGAGGCTGAGGCAAAAAGATCATGGTCTCAAGACCAGGCCAGACAACTTACTAAGACCCTGTCACAAAATTTAAAAAAAAAATTTTTAAAGATGTTGGGCATGTAGATCCATGGTAGAACATTTACCTAGCATGTGTGGTAGCCTGTGTTCAACCCCCAGTACTGTGAGTGAAAAAAATCCAAGGCTCAACCATACCATGATCTCTTCACTGCACTCCCTTCCTCCTTCTCTTCCTCCTCCTCCTCCTCTACCAGACAGAGAGAGAGAGAGATTACTGTTTGTCCAGGGTGGCCTCAAACTTGTGATCCTCCTGCCTCAGTCCCCAGAGTGCTGGAACTGCAGCTTGTGCCACTGTGCCCAGGTTCCAGATTCATTTCACTTTCATCCTAGCCTTGTTAGGCTACATATTTTGTGTGTGTGCCAAGAATCTGACCCAGGACCTTGGGCTTGCCAGGCAGATGCTTTACCACTGACCTATACTCCCAGCCAGCAAGTCCTCTATCTTTATAATGGCTTCCCTCTTACTGGTTTCTTCTAACCATTCATATCACCATCAGAGTTGTCTATCTAGATATCTTCTAAAGAACAGTCTCACACACAGAACAAAAATATACTGGAACACACTGAAAACCATAATGTTCCAAAGCACTGACAATTTAAGTACTAATGAGCAACTAAGGTAAAGGAATTTTGAAATTTGGCTATTATTTATTGGACACCTGCTATGAACCAACAGGGATTCCCTTAGGTACTGGGAGGCAGACTTGCAACTGATAAATCATGTCCCTAGTATCATGGAATTTACATTTGTTTAAAAAGACAATGAAGAAATAAATCAGTGCATAATAAAGGGTCACATGGATAGGACTAAATACTGAGGGTTAACACAGAATGTTTAGGCCTTCAGTTATTCCTCTGGGTGATAAGCATGGCTGCAAAGGGTGGCAAGGAATGTAATCTCCCAGGGTCGATTTCAGGCTCTCTGGCATAGCACCAGGTGGGTCTGGGAAGGATCTACTCTTTCCTGAGAGTCAACAGGCCCAGGAAGGGAGCTGCAGAAGCAAACCCCCTGTGCAGGAAGCCTGTGCAGGAGACTCATCCGGTGGCCTAAAGCAAGTCTCCAGGGCCTCTGGGCTTCCCAGGTCCTGTCCAGCACTAGCACACTTCTTCCCTTCACCCTGCTTCCCTCAGGGAATTTTCAGCCCCTGAGCCTCTCCCTCTTCCTCCTCCCTTCCAGTTTAGATTGTTTCAACTGTAAGGCCTGCAATCAGAGGCCTGGCTGGGTCTTTATTCTATCAGGAAGGTTTCCATGATGGGGCCTTCAACTCTACCAGGATTCAGAGCTATTCAGTAATCCCACTTTCTCCTTTTACAAGTCATCTCTGCTCAACTGTGGAACAGCATTTCTGTAAACAAACACTTTGGTAAAATCCAAGTATTTAGAATCAATCAAAAAAAAAAAGATGGATGAGAGAAAACAAGAAATCTGTGTCTGTGTCTGTGTGTGTGTGTGTGTGTGTGTGTGTGTGCGCGCGCGCGCGCGCTGTCCGTACACATGACCAGGGCCTTATGTCTCCTTGTCTCATGTGTATCTGTCTCTGTATCTGTCTATTTTATTGTTAGGATAAACAAATGTGGGAAAGGAGGAGAAGAAAAGCAAAGGAGGCAGTTAGAGAAGAGGTAGGGAAAGAGGAATACTCAGTATTTGTTATTCTACAATATGTACCTATTTGTATATTGTCTCACCCACTTGTCAGAATGTGAATGCCATAGACTGACATCTTTGACTGTCATATATTAGTACTTAGCACAGTGACTGGTACATAAAAGGTGCTCCTTAAATACTGATGAATAAATACTTAAACTCAATGCTATCAAAAAAACACCAATGGGAAATGGCAGCTAGATCATAAACCAAATTAATCTCTTGATTTTAGCTGAACTTCAAAATATCAATTGAATTTATAATTGCTGTGTCTGTCTATGTGACTCTGCTACAGCCAATAACTTTATTGTCCCCTGACAGTGAAGGATGCCTACTCTTACATGAAAGGACACTTACTCATATTTCTGGGGATGACCAGGCCATACCAAAATGTTGTTCTTTTGTATTAAAGGCAGAGAACCCAGGTGTGCTTTACCGATGAGTTACATTTCTTTGTTCTTCTTATTTTGATATATGGTGTCTTTAAATTGCCCCAGCTGGCCTCAAATTTACAGTCCTTCTGCCTCAACCTCCCAAATAGCTGTGATTACAGAAATGTGCCACCATGCCCAGCTTCAAGTTTATGTGTTTTATATCAGTTTATGTATTTTAAGATAAACTATCTTAATTATAGTCTCCGGAATGTCTAGCAAGTTTTGTAACATGAAGTGATGTAATTTTTTATTTGTAATTGACACAAAATTACACATATTTATGGAGTACTATATCATGTTTTATTGCGTGTGGATACCACATAATGTTCAAATCAAGATAAGCCCATCTATTTCCTTCAACATTAACAATTACTTTGTGGTGAAAGCATTCAAAAATCCTTTCCTCTAATCTCTTTTTAAATGTACAGTGTGTCATTTTATCTGTCCTCACCCTATTGTGCAATACCACATCAGCGCTTCTAAATCCTATCTGTCTGTACCTTTGGATCAGTTAACCAGTATCTTTTCACCCTTTTCCAATCCTACTACTGCTTCCAGCCTCTGATAAACATTGCTCTACTCTCAACTTCTATGATATCAACTTCTTTAGCTTCTACACATGAATAATATTATTTGACATTTGTCTTTTTATACCTGAGCTTCTTTTTTTTTAAGAGTAGGTAAATTTATCGAGAGAAAGAAAGCTTCTGTTGGAGAGGGATAAAGGGGCCCCAGAAAGTGGGTTGCTCCAAATCCTGCTTCTCAAGGGTGTTTATTGAGTAAAGCCACAAGATGAGGCAGGTTCAAGGTGGTGATATAGGAGAATGAAACTCACAACCTACTATGTCCGCAAGTTCATGTTCTTAAAATCGAAGAATGAATTTTAGGAACAACGGAGGTTAAGAGTAGAATATATTTATTGAGAGAAAGAAAGCTTCTGTCTGAGAGAACAAAAGGAGACCCAAGTAGGTTGCCCAAGACTCTGTCTTTTCCAGACAGAGTAAAACCATGGGATCAAGCTTGGAGTAGTCTGGGAGCTCACAAGGCAGATGGGCATATGGTGGGACATAACTATAGTTAGCCAATAAGATTAATAGTTCAGGTAAAACTGATTATATTAGGGACAAATGGGAAAGCAAGTCACACAGAAAGCAGGCATTCTTAGAGCTGTGACCTTTCCCCTAGGGGGATGAGATAGTGACTCCAAGGTGATAGGGCACTAATTGGAATATCAGTTTTTAGGATGTAGATGAATTTGATCCTTTGTCTTGAGGCCTGGCCCACAGCAGGAGGTGTCTGTCTCCCCCACAGTTGTAAGGTATCTGCACTGGCTCCACTACAGATCTCACCCTGTTTCATTGACTATAATATTTCTAACTAACTCAACTGCCTGCAACAATCCCCCCCTCTGAGGAAACCGGAACTACCATGAGGGGTAAGGGGCAGAAGACCAGATCTAGCTGCTTCAGGCTGAACAGGGTCGTAGTGTTTGAACGTCAGTCAAAGGTACTTCCACAGAGATCCTGTCTAGAGGTCCTCGATAGACTTCAGGCATTTCATCTTGGGTATGCGCACAGCTTTAAGTCTGGAGGAGACAAATCCAAAGAAACAGTTAAGCATATATGGGTCAAAGAGTAGAATTAATAAGACAATTATGAGTATAGTTAACAAAAATTATTTTTTTAAGTAAGAGAAACTAGAATTAACTTCTATAAGAATAAAGTCCAGGGAATTTTGGAATTTGACATGTCATTGATTTGTTATCTAATATCTTGAATAGCTACTGAGATATGAGCAGAAGAATCAGAAATGTATACACAGCATTGTTTTTACAGTTGCACAGGTGACCCCCTGTGCTGCTGTGAGAACATCGAATAGCATCCAATTTTGAAGGACAGCTTGTAATAAAAGATATGAGCATGTAATACTAGGAAAGCATGCTTAGAATCAGTATAAATATTGGCCTTTTGTCCCTTGCTAAGTTGTAAGGCTCTGGTCAGAGCCATGAGCTCTGCTAGCTGAGCACTGGTCTCAGGTATAAGTGAGGTGCTTTCAAGAGTATGGTGTAAAATCACCACTGCATAGCCTGCCTTTCTTTTCCATTTTCCATGAAGGAGCTGCCATCACTGAAGAGGGTTAAATCTGAGTCAGTAAGCAGAGTGTCTAATAAATTTTTACTGGCTGCATATGTATGAAGAATTACCTGTTCACAGTCATATTTATCAATCTCAATTTCTTCCTCCTGTTCTGGCAAGAAGGTGGTGGGATTTAAGGAAGAACGTGTTTTTATTTGAATGGCTGGTCCTTCTAGAAGTAGAGCCTGGTATTTAAGAAGTCGGTTGTCAGACAGCCATAGATTCCTCTTGGAAGAAAGGAGTCTTGCCACATGGTGAGGTATATAAAATGAGATCTTTGCCTAAAGTCAGCTTGATTACCTTTGGCAATAAAAGAGTCACAACTCTAAGGCCAGAAGGCTACCCCTTGGCTACAATGTCTAAGTAAGCACTGTCAAAGCCACACCTCACCTCATCTACATATAAATTGAAATGGTATCCTGTGGACAGGCTCAAGGCAGGGCACTAAGAAGTGCTTGTTTAAGCTTTTGGAATGTAACTTGGGAATCAGGTTCCCAGCATAAAATATGGATATCTGTCTTTTAGGTCTCTTTTATAAATTGATAGGGGGGTTGTATAATCTCTCCCATATCTTGCTATCCAAAGGTGGCAAAAGCCTGTAAATCCTAGGAATCTCCTTAGCCGTTTTAGAGTTTGGGGCTGTGGGAAAGAGAGAGTGGCTTTAATTCTTTTTTTTCCTAGCCTTCGGGTCCCTTTGGATATAATGAGTTCTAAATACTTTACCTCAAGACAGCAAAGTGGTGCCTTAGATTTAGAGGCCTTATAACCTCTGTCTGCTAGAAAGTTTAGCAGAACACAAGTGCCTTGGCTACAGAGCTCTTCTGAGGAGGCACATAATAGTATGTCATCTACATATTGCAAGATCATGACCTGGGAAAACTCAAAACATGCCAAGTCATGGGAAAGCACTTGTCCAAAAAGATGTGGAGTATTTATCTCTGAACCCTTGGGGGAGCACAGTTCATGTCAGTTGAGATGCTTGGTCCTGTGGATTTTCAAAAGCAAAAAGAAACTGAGAATCTGTATGTAAAGAGATACAAAGGAAGGCATCTTTTAAATCTAACACTGAAAACCAACTGGCATCTTTGGAGATCTGAGAAAGCAGAGTGTATGGATTGGGTACTACTCGGTGAATGGGCACTACTGCCTCATTTATCAATCTAAGATCCTGTACCAACCTCCATTCCCAATTGGGTTTCTGAATTCCCAAGATTGGAGTATTGCTCAATTATCACAGGGATCAAGTAAGCCTTGTGCTCTTAGATTATCAATTATAGGTATTAATCCTGTCTTAACTTCAGGTCTTAAAGGATATTGTCTCAGATGAGGAAAAATAGTAGAATCTCTGAGGTGTATGTATCTGTACTGGGGCAGCTCTTATTGCCTTACCTATTTTACCTTTAGTTGCCTGTACTTCAGGATTTATCTCTGTCTCCACTTAGGGGAAGGCAGCATACCTGACCTGGGTGCATATAAATCACAGTATTTAAACATGATAAAATGTCTCTTCCTAAGAGGGGAACTGGACTTTAAGGCATAATAAAAAATGAATGTGTAAAAAGAAAACCATCCCAGTTACAGCCTAAGGATTATGAAAAATACCAAATTACCTCCTCACTGGTGACTGGTTTCAATGATGTGTGCTGACTAGAAGGAAGGCCAGGAGTGAAAAGAAGGACCCAGAGGCTTGCACCAGTATCTGACAATTTGTTGCTTTCTTTTCTGTTTATAGTCATGATTACCTGGGGCTCCTCTATGGAGATGACAGTCCAGTCAAAGGGAGAAGGCTGTGAGTGCCCCAGTGTCCTTTAGTCCTGCTGGACCAACTGATAGGATGGGTCTGAACTCTGGGGTCTTGGCCTCAGAGGGCAGTCCAACCTCCAGTGGTCACCTTTGCAGTCGGGGCATGGCCCAGGGGGCTTCAGAGTATAGTCCCTCTTAAGGTTACCTGGCTTGTGGCAGCAATAGCAGATGTGCATTCTCTTTGAATTTTTCTCGGAGCCCCGAGAATCAGACTTAGGGTCTGCTTTTCTTAAGGCTGCAGCAAAAGCAGTTGCTTGTTCTTGGTTTCTTTGTTTTCTCTCCTTGGCTTCCTCCTCATTACAGTTATAAAATACTGAGAAGGCAACTTTTACTAAAATATCAAGTGACCTATCTGGAGCAAAGGCTATCTTTTGTAGCTTTTTCTAATGTCTGGATTTGACTGAGTAGTAAACATATCTTTAAGCAAAACCTTTCCCTCTATTGAACCAGGATCTATAGACGTATGTTTTATTATTGCCTCTGATAAACGATCTAAGAAGTCAGAGGGGTTTTCTTTCACCTTTTTCTTGAGAAATAGATGACAATTTAAAATAACTAGAAGGCTTGGTTTTTGTCCTTCTTAGACCTTCAAGAATACACACTTGAAAATGTCTCCTGTTCCAATCTCCTGTATTATTGGTAGGCCACTTGGTGTCTTGCATAGGAACTGCTTGTGTCCCAGTGGGAACTGGTGGTTCCCCTGGCTGTCTATCTTCTGGCCTTCTAAAAGTAACAATATGATATTCATCTCCAAAGGCAATAGCAGCTTGTAATGTTGCCTCTCTCTCTCTCTCATGAGAAGTCAATGTCTGATTTAAGAGTAACACTGCATCTTTCCAATCTAGTTCATATACCTGAGTAAATCCTCTAAAAACATCAATGTACTTATCAGGGTCATCTGAAAATTTTCCTAATTCTAGCTTAATTTGCTTTAAGTCACTGAGAGAAAGAGACCTATGAATGGGAGTGGTCTCATAAGGATTATAATTATACCTGGAGCATAGATAAGAATTATCTTTTAAAGGGGCCTTTTTTTGATCTTTCTTTTACCATTTTCTTTTTTGGTACCAGGAACCAAACTCAAGGCCTCATGCTTGCCAGGCAGGCACTGCACCACTGAGCTACATCCCTGGCCCAAGAATTATCTTTTAATACAAAGAAAATTTTAACATACTGAAGCTCTAACCATTTTTCCTCTTTCTTACAATATGATTTTAGTTGTAAAACATCATAATTAATACTTCCCTCTGTATTCCACTTTGGCTCTAAGAGATAGGTAGGCCACACAGTCCTGCAGACAAATAGCAATTGTCTCTTTTTTAACATGGAAAGGTCGAACATCTTCCAGTGCTTAAGGATGCATTCCAAAGGAGCAATGGACTTTGGCATTGTGTTGCCCATGTCTATAATATAGAAGCAAGGCATAAGTATGAAACCTTTTTGTACCTGAGAATTGAACTCAGGACCTTTCACTGAGCTATGACATTGAGCTATCTAGTTGTGCAAATAAAGGGAAAAAAACAAGCCATCCCTTTTTATTGCTATTTGCTAAATTTCCCTAGGCATCCTTGAGTTGACATTGCTCCAGTGCAGGTGGATGCCATCTGGAGAGCATGGAAGATAGATTTGGTCAGCCTATCTATCCTCGGCCTGATGCACAATCCTATCTTCCCAGATAGCTCATGAACTTTGTTTCCATAAAGAATACTTTAAAAAGGAAGTATAACTTTGTAATAAACAACTTTGCTTATTGGAAGACTTTAAAAGGTGAGTTGGAAGTAGGATTTTTTTTTTCCTCTAGAGATAGGTAGAACAATTGACTGGAGGAGCCTCGCCCACCCAGCACTAGGCAAAGGAGTCTCCAGGCATTTGTCTCCCACTTAATTTAACTAGGTAACCTTTCCTAGTAACAGGATAAGGCTATGTTTTATTTAAATTTTTATCTTTGAAGCTCACATGTTAAATGTACAAATTATCATCTAGCAGGGGCCTGGGATTTAGCTCAGTGGCTTAAGCACCTGCCTGGCAAGTGTGAGGCATGAGTTTGATCCCTGGTACCAAAAAAAAAAAAAGAAAAAAGCACATCAATTTTCTAGGCACACAGAAAATAAAAACCTATTTACTCTTAATTAACATATGTAAGGCATAAATGTAAATCCTTTCCTATTACCTGCTGTGAAGTGTAAACAACTGTTGTAAACTACCTCAGTCTTATCTCTGATGGTGGGGGGAAGGTAGTCAAAGTGATCTGAAAGCCTACTGAAAAGTTTAGAAATAAGGAAGATAGAAAAGTGGAGATTTTCAGTGATCATGAGCAAACATCCACCAAGGAACTTTTGGGTGTTCACCGGAGAGTGGCCCTGGCCAGGAACCCTGAGTTCTCAGTTTTTATTGGCTCAGATAACTAGAGATCAGTCTCCAAAAAGGAATCCAGCTGTCTGTCTGGTCAACATTCCATTGACTCCATTGGCCACGGGCTTCAATGGGGATTCACCAAACAGATGCTGGGGAACCTGTCCTCTGCTTTTGAGGGTGGAAGCTGCTATAAGAGTGATTAATTAGCTGGCAGAGTAACCACATGTTTGTCAAAATTCTATAAGGGTTAAAAGCCTGAGCAAGATCATTACCTACTGCTCTATGAATTTACAATAAAGGTTTTAATTCCACAACTTGAGAGGTTGGAGAGCCTGCTTATTCTAATGTGTTTACATCCAACATATGTGCTACTTTTTGGGGGTAGCTTCTTTCACTGTCACATGAAAGCCAGTTCTCCCCACTGTGTCTCAGGCTTAATCTCCAAAAGAGATTTGCCCAGAACACTGAGCTGGGATATGGCTCTATATGTGTGTTCTCCTGGACTGGCACAATTCTGATTAATGTCTCATCTGACCCAGAGATGGGTTATGCGTCCTTTATCTAAGATGACTTCCCTGTCTTCAGCATTAGCACACACTCATTTTCTGTGGGTTTAACTAAGAAGGAAAAGGTTTGAATAGTCTAGAGTTCTTTCTGACTTTACATGCCTCTATAAGGAAAGTGGAAAGTGGGAAATGAGTAGAGGTAAAGTCAAAGGAAGGAAGGTGAAGCAGAAAAGGCCTGACATTTCCTCTAGAATATAGAGGAGGATCAAAGTCCTCTCAGTCTGTCTCAGTGAAACCTGTCCTCCAACTCTTGAAGTCCAGCCACCAGCTTAGTGCTGTTTAAATGGTGTAAGAAGTCCTGGTTTTTTGTGGTCATGTATATTTTTAAATCTGAGATAGATTTTCATTTAAGAGAACCATCTTACAGAAGTTTACATTAAAGCCTGTCAGAGATGTTCTAATATTTTTCTCTCTAGTGCTATTGTCTAAATACAGTCAAGCAAGGAGTACCAGTAACTTTAGCAACCAATTTAAATTTAACTTGTACAAGAACAAAATAATAATGTACCATTAAAGAAATATCATTATAAATTTCACATATTTTAACTTAGATTCACATTATTTTAATAAAACTATATGAGACAAAGCAATTTCAAAAATGGGCAAATAGCAATCAATTATGACAAGTAGCTATAAACAACTGGCAAAGACAAAGCAAAAATCAAAGCATAAAATTTGTTACCTAAATGAGTCCCAGTCCAGAGTCTATGAAGTAAAAGCAAACTCTCACCTCCATCCAGTGATCTCAATGGGACCTCCAAATGATATAGGGGAATGAAACTCTGACCTACTATGTCCGCAAGTTCATGTTCTTAAAACTGAAGAATGAATTTTAGGAACAACGGAGGTTAAGAGTAGAATATATTTATTGAGAGAAAGAAAGCTTCTATCTGAGAGAGACAAAAGGGGACCCAAGTGGGTTGCCCAAGACACTGTCTTTTCCAGGGACTTTTATAGAGCAAAACCATGGGATCAAGGTGGGGAAAGACTGGGAACTCACAAGGTAGATGGGCATAAGGTGCAACATATCTATAGTTAGCCAATAAGACTAATAGTTCAGGTAAAATTGATTACATTAGGGACAAATGGGAAAGCAAGTCACACAGAAAGCAGGCATTCTTAGAGCTGTGACATTTCCCCTAGGGGGATGGGATAGTGACTCCAGGGTGATAGGGAACTAATTGGAATATCAGTCTTTAGGATGTTGATGCATTTATTTGGTTCTTTGTCTTGAGGCCTGGCCCACAGCAGGAGGTGTCTGTCTCCCCCACAGTTGTAAGGTATCTGCACTGGCTCCTTTGATGACCTATCCCTGTCTCACTGCCTATAATATTTCTAATTCAGCTGCCTGCAACAGTGGGACAGAACTATAATCAATCAATAAAATTGCAAGTATAGTCACTTAAATAATATTGGTCCAATGAGCAGACATAAGGTGTGTATGAGGTAGGACTAACTATGGGCAACCAAAAAGATTAGGGGTATAGTCCCTGGGTCAATATTGATTAAACTGGAAAGCAAGTCAAGTGCCCATGGGACGGACAAGGACTTTCCTGGAAGGGGTGGTTTAAGGAGGTTTGGTCCTCCACTCTGGGGTAATTGATGCCTATTCAGAATACCAGTCACTGCTATTCATCCCTAGGGGAAGCATCCAAGTGAGTAGTTCCTTTTTTCCTAAGGTCTGGCCTTCAGTGAATACACTGCTAGTGATAGTTGTCTACTGCATCGATCTCTCAAGTGCTCAGGCTGTGTTCATTTCACTTAACGTCTTTCGGTTCTGTCTGTTGTCACAAATGACAAGATTTCATCCTTTTTATGGCTGAATTCTCTCCCACTGTATATATACATTCACACCAAAATTTCTTTATCTGTTCATCAATTGATGGACACTTAGGTTGGTTCCATCCCTTAGCTGTAGAAGAGTGAATAGTGCTGTGATGAACATTGGAGTGCAGATGTCTCTTTGACACACTGATCTCATTTCCTTCAGCACACACCCAGAAGCTAGACCATAGCGATACTGGATTGGGCATGTTGTCCAGGTTCTTGGTGTCATAAAGAAAGAACCGAGCAAGGAGGAGCTTCGAGGTCAGGATTTATTTGAGAGTGAAAGTACACTCCACAGGGTGGCTGTGGGTCCGTGACAAGCTCATGACCCTGAGGAGGCTTGGCATGAGAGCCTTCATACTGAGCTACTCCTCAGCCCATTTTGAGTTTTAACTTTGAGATATGGTCTGACTGAGTCACCAGGTTACCCAGCCTAGGCCCAAATTTGTGATCCTCTTGTCTCAGTTTCTCAGAATGCTGGGATTACAGACATGTAAAAGTAAATTAAAACTAATTTCCTTTAAAATCTCCCAAACTACAAGGTTCAGGGAAATGCTTTCACCTAATGCGGTCACTGGGTCTAAACCAGATCTCTTACATTGGAAATAAACAAATGCTTCTCAAGTGTTTAAAGATCTTATTATGTTTATTCAGAGTCCTTTAAGTATTTAAAGTATCCTGTAAGTATTGTTTACACTCATTTTAGTAAACATTACTTTCATCTGTTACTTTGCCCATTGGTCCATCTAATTCTTACGTATTTCATTTTTTGTATATATATCAGCTAGAAGCAGGTTTAAAACTGAATGGAAAAGCAAAAGGATAAACAGATAACATGATTTGTATATATTCTCGTAATTCAGCCAAGTATTTCCACTAAATATGAACTATTAAAAAAGTAAGAAACTTATCTGGGCATGGTGGGACATACTTCTAATCCCAGCACTCTGAGAAATTGAGGCAGAAGCACAAATTCAAGCCCAGCCTGTGTAATTTAACAATTTAGAAATCCACCCACGCCCCCTCCAGACCCTCAAATAGAAAGGACTGAAGATAAAGCACAATGAGAAGACCCTGGATTCAATCCCCAGTACCATCACATTAAATAATAATAATAACAATTTCAGGAGGTATTATTTACTCAGAATTCAAGTTTCTGCTTCAAGTATAAAAAGGAGAATAATGGATGTTTGATCATTTAAATATACTAAAACATAATTGCAGGCTAATCCCTCAACCCCATGATTTACACTTAAGATTTTCTCTCTCTCTGAAAGAGTCTTACTACTTCTTGTATGGTTCTTACCCTCACTCCATTCACATTAGACCAAATGTCACCTTCCCAGAGAGGCCAGTCCTGATTCCCAGCTAAACAGATACCTACCTGTGCTACACTCCATCTCCTTGAACATACTTTATTTTATTCAGAGTACTTAATGCCACCCAACCCAATTTGTTTCTAAATTGTTTTCTTCTCCCATTAGAGAGAAAACAAAATTGTCTTTTGACAATTTTGATGTCTTTTGATGATGGTCAAGAAGAGTTCCTGGAACAGTCATCATTTAAATGTTCGTTTACTGACTGAATTAAAATTACAAAATATCAATGTTTTTTTCCCACCTAAATACCAAGTGGTTTTTTTTATGCTTAAATTTAGAAAGTAAAAATTCTCTAGTCAAAGAACTCTCAGTAAAGGGGGGGGGAAAAAACCAAACTTCTAAATCTGTATGGTAAATCTAGAGCTTTCCTGCATGCTCTATGGATATCTTTAAATTTTGCCTAATTGGCTGGGTGTAGTGGGGCACGCCTGTAATCCCAGCGCTCAGGAGGCTGAGGCAGGAGGATCATTGTGAGTTTGAGGCCAGCCTGGGCTATATAAGTGAGACCTTCCCTTAAAACAAAATCTGCCTAACATTGCCTCTCTGTTACTCACACAAGAGTACTTAATTACTGTTGAATTACTGTATTCAGTCAGTTCAGTGCAAGAAATCAGTCACACTGGTTGTTTCCCAGTTCATAAAAAAAAAGTGGTTGCTGGGTTACATTTTTTTGCCATTTTCTTGGCTTTAGGTTAGACAGATTAGAACTCTTATGGGAAACCCCAGCAGCTCAAGGTTGGATTTCTTCTTGAACTTTCTGGTTCCCCCTTATGTCTTCTTTTTCTGTGCTTCACTATTGAGTTATGAATTTCATGATATTAAGAAAGATTTATTTGTAGATTAATCAAGATGCAAACACTCCACACTGCACAGATGCTAATACTAAGGATATAAAATCCTTGTTTTTGACATACTCTCAATGTGTGGTAGGGACTAGTAAGAAATACACACACATGTGCCATCATCCAGTGCATGTGGGGTTCCAATTAGCGTGTGCACATGGCTCTCAGCTGAGCCTGTATTCTTGGGTATACAGGAGCTCAGAGCACTGAGAGCTCCAGGTGCTGAGAGCTTTTTGGAAAGTGTCTATGGATGCTTTCACTTAACACTTAACACCTCTGCTGTATCACTCACGGAAGAGTGCTTAATTACTGCTGCACTCTGAAGTCCAGGTGCTGACAGAGTTGCTTGCCACACCTGGACATCGAAATCTCTCCTTCCTTGGGGGACTGCCAGGAAAACTTGGTGTCTGAGCCTGAACTGGTCTGAAACTAAGCTTTGAAATCACTGAAACCTCAATGGCGACAGAAATGGAGCTGGAAAAACTCATTTCAAAACTGCAGCAGCGTTCTGCAGAATTCGACACTTAATACCTCTTTGAGTCAGATTTTTATTTTATTTTATTTTTATTATTTTTGAAAAACCATCTAGATGGGCCCATCATTCACAAACATGAAAAAGCAGAAATCCAAATCAGGAAAAGTCACTTTAAGACCCTTGAAGCTTTGGGGAATTAATTGCTATTACCACATAGTAAGAACAAACAAGAAAAATCTACTTATTATTTCTACCTGAAAACCCAAGAAATTTCAGACTCAGTATAACTACAGTAATTCCCCTTTTAAAACTCTTGTGCTTCTCAGTCACCTAAGCTCCCCTCATCTGCCAGTTCTCCATAAACGGTGTCATTAGTCACTCTGAGTCATCCTGGTTGTCCCCTTTCTGAACCAGCAGATGTAGTATTTCAGCAAGTTCTGTTAATTGTCACTAAAACACAGCTCAAGTCTGTCCACATGTCTCTTCTTTACACTGCCACACTAGGTCCAGAGTCGCCATTGTCACTTCTCAATGAGTTATTGAAGCGTCCTTTGTCTCCCCAGCATACAAACCTACTCATCTCTAATCTGTTCTCTACCAAGGAGCCAAAAGAAGTGTCATCTTCTGCTCTCTGTCTGTCTGTCTGTCTGTCTGTCTGTCTGTCTCTCTCTCTCTCCCTCATTAATTCCATTATAACATAATAATAAACTATTTTCACAACACTTTTTGATCCATAGAAAGACTACACAGGATCTCTACACAGGCACAGCCCTCCTCCATTTTCTACCAGTCACTGGAAAGGTACTTTTGTTGTAACTGATAAACCTACAGTAGCTCTTAGGGTGGGATTTCCATTTGACTGGCTTTGGGATCAATAGAGCACAATTCCGGGTGTTTCTGGGTAGGTTATTGAGGCGTGGTCTTAGGACTTTTGCCCCTTTACTGTGGCATCGTGCTCCTGCTCTGCTGCGAACTGAGCAATGAGCAGCTTCACTCTGCCATGTGCTTCCACCATGATGTCTTTGCCTAGGAACCAGCTAGTCATGGAGTGAAACCATGAGCAAATTAAGTCTCTCCTCCTTTAGTTTGTGAGTGGTGGGTATGGTGTCTCAGTGATGAGAAAGCTGACTAATACACTTATCTTCAGACACTATCACCTAAAGTTCAGAGATCTCACATTAGGTCTCACTCCTTGGTGGAACACATTCTATAGGTGCTAATATATAATGGCATATATCCCAGTGAAAATTTAGGTAGACTAATTTCACTGCCCTAAAAATCCTCTGTGCCCACTCATTCCTTTCTGTTCTCTAACCCCTGATAAACACTGATAGTTTTGCCTTTCCCAGAATGTTACACAGCTGAAATTATACAATATAATGCCTTTTCAGATTAGCTTCTGTCACTTAATAATACATATTTAAAGTTCTCCCATGTCCTTTAAAACTTGATATCTTATTTCTTTTTAGCCCTGAATGATATCCCAATGTCTAGATTGTACACCAGTTTGGGCGTTACGAATCAAACTGCTATAGACATCCATGTGCAGGTGTTGGTGTGAACACAAGTTTTCAGTTTACTTGGAAAAATTCCAGGGAGAATGATTGATTGGTCACGTGGTAAGGCTATGTTTAGAATTGGAAATCACTACTAAATTGTCTTCTACAGTTCCCGTACCAGCAATGAATCCTGTTGCTCTGTATCCTTGTCAGTCACTTTTGGCCATTCTAATAGGTGTTTTAATTTCCAATTTTCTAATTACATATGATGTTAAATATCTTTGTCCTATATTCAGTTTCCCATCTCTACATAGCATCTTTAGTGAGGTGTCTGTTAACATCTTTTGCCCATTTCTAAATCACATTGTTCCTGTTTTTCCTTGCTTTTCCTTTTCTTTGTTTGCAGTGCTGGGATAGTTTTTTTTAATGGACTCCTCCCCATAGGTTGTTTATGATTTATTGTTGCATTTTAAGAGTTCTTTGTAAGGTGGGTGTGGTGGCACATACCTATAATCCAAGCACTTAGCAGGCAAGTCAGGATGATTGAAAGTTTAAATCCCACCTGACAATTTAGCTAAATCATGTCTCAAATTAAAAAAAATAAAGAAGGGCTGAGGATGTATTTCAGTGGTAGAATGTCCTGGGTTTGATCTCCTGTACCCCCACCACATGCACACATACACAAACAATTCTTTGTATATTTCAGATAACAAATCTTAATCAGAGTTGTCTTTTGCAAATATTGTCTCCCAATCTGTTGTTTGTCTTTTGATGTAGTCTTTCACAAAGTTGAATTTTTAAATTTCAGTGAAATCTAGCTTAGCAATTTTTTCCCCTTGCTATGGTATCTAAAAAGTCATCATCCTAATTAAGGTCACCTGGATTTTCTCCTGTGTTTTTTTCTATAAAAAGTTCCGTGTTTGACCTTTAGACTCACGACTCATTTTGAAGTCAGTTTTGTGAAGGGTGATGGGCTATGTCTAGACTCATTCTCCTGCATATGAACGTCCAGGGGTCCATCACCACTTGGTAAACAGATAGTCTCCCCTCCACTGTGTCATCTTTGTTCTGTGGTGAAAGATCAGTTGACTATCTTTAGGTGGTCCATTTTTGGGCTCACCATCTTCTTCCATGGATGTCTCTTCTTTTGCAAATTGTTTGGATTATTCTGTCTTTATAGAAAAAGTCTTAAAGCTACTTAGTTTCTATCCTCTGATAGAAGGCGCTTTGAAAAACCTTACTTAGCTTTTGAAGGCTTTTATCTGTCCTAAGCATAAAGTTCAAAATATTCAGTAAGGTCTCTCAAACCCTCAGCCAAAACTTTTTATTATTTATTTATTGATTATTTTTGCTTATTTCCTCTACCTCCTCAGTTTTAAATTCTCTGTCATAGGGACGTCCCTTTTTTCTCTAAATGCCCATGTGCCTGTGCACCTATAGCTTTACTTGTGTTTTTTTTTTTCCAGACAATGTTCCTGCCATTTTCCCCCCACCTTCCTGCCCCCCCCACTAACCCATTGTTTGTGCTTGGTGTCAGACCCAACATCACCCCTCAGGGCAGCCTCCCTGACCCTCCTGACTTGGTCAAGAATGCATGTCACATGCTGAATTTCATCTGCATTCTCTTTTGTAGCACATATATCATCACCATTAGTTTATTCTTTGTGTAGCTATTTTTGAGTAAGGGTGTCACTCACTGTTAGACTATAAACTGTATGAGGCCAGGGACATTGTCATCCTGTGACTATGGTCTCCCAGGCACAATGCCTGGGGCATAGCAATACAATGAGTGATTAAAACCTCTAGCACAATGATGGCGAACCATTCAGAGGCAAGTACCCACACTGCAACCGAAAACCCATTTATGTATTACAAAGTGCCAGCAGTTAACTAAACCTGAAATTGAAGTTTTAGAGAAAATAGCTCATTCATTAACATTTTTTGTTTCAAAAGAAAAACACAATAACACACACACACACACACACCATAGGCTCACCGTCACAACTCTAGCCCGAAGCTACACAATCACATGTGCATTTAAACCATGCAAGTGTGTTCCTTATTCTCCCTGCTGGTCTTTTCAATGTTAGAATTCATTCACAAGAAGAGAATTCATATAAAGTCATTTTATGTACTTGGCTAGTAAGTAGGTAACATGAAAATATATACTTCACTGTAGCTGTACAAAAGGACTTATTATGTCCCTTTACTAATCTGAGATAGGTATTCTGGAGAGAAGAAAACTATTCTGAATAATAACCATATCATTAGACAACTTGGGATGCCAAGGAAAGTTTTCATGCGGAATCCACCAGCCACCCTCTGTTAATTATGTGAGAAGGGAGGCTCCTGCTGCTACTTAGGTATATTTTTGCCTGTCGAGACAGAAAAAAAAGAAGCTAGTTATGCAGAATGATTTTTGGCTCTATTTTGCTCTCCACTTTTTGTGTATATTTTCTATAGACAACAAATTGACTGATACTTGGAACACGGGCACCATTGGTTTGCAATTTTTAAGAAGTGTTAAATTTAAGTATTACCTAAAATGCAGTTTTAAAATAAATCTTACATTTTATTAAATGCAGTAAGTAACTTTTGATCTATCATCTTTAAAAAATAGGGGTTCAGTGAGACATTACTCTAGAACTATTCTTGGAATGTAATATGTTCTACTGGGGCTGAAATCTTATGAAAACTCTGCATAAAGATAGTCCAATAGTACATATTCATTTTAAAAGTTATGTTTAATAAGGAAATATTATACTAAAGCTTTGGTTAACAATATTCTAAATAACTTCTATTCCTCTCTAATTTGGGGCAGAAATATATTGACTTTTCTTAACATTTCATGTATTCACTCATAAAATATTTACTTAAAACCAAAAAAAAATGTACAAACTCCACTTCACGGTACATTGATGGTCAAAACAAAAACACTGCCTTTGTAGCAATGGTATTTTAGTAAAAGAGATCCAATTTAACCATAATAATAAGCAAATTATAGAGCATTAATCCATTCAGGATATTTTTTGAGAATATACTAAAAACCCAGAAATACGTAAAACAAGGAAAGAACTCTACCTCTTTGCAGTCTGCTTCTAGCAGGGGAAGATAGGCAACAAATATATTAAATAACTAAATTAAATAACTAAATCATATAGTATATTAGAGGTAGTTAAAACTAACTAATCTAAATCCAAATCAAGGATAAATGGCTGAAAAATAGGTTCCTTCCTTCCAAAAGGTGCAAAAGTTCAGCACATAAACTGAAAGCAAAACTATTCAATTTTAAATTTTCTGCAAAAACCATGTCCATTAGTATGAAATCTCTTTTATAAATAGTGTGTGTTCAGCTGTTGATCCAATTGTTCCAAAGCACTTATCTATGAAGTGCTTTTTAGGGTCTAGAATGATGACACATGCCTCTACTCTCAGGCCTCTGGGAGACTGAGGCAGGAAGATTGAAACTTAAGTTTGGGCAATTTAGCAACTTACCAAGACTCTGTTAAAAATAAAATATTTGAAAAGGACTGGAGTGATAGCTCAGTGCAAAGGACTTGGTTTTCAATCCCAACCAAAGTCAAAAACAAGAAATTTCTTTTTAGTTGTAGCAATACTGGTAGCAAACAATAGTACACAATATCTGTTCTGGTTGGCAGATACATTATAAATGTTCAAGAATTCTGTGGCAGAAAAGCAGATCTGAAAAAGCATACCTCAATTGCCCAGCACACTTGTCTTAAAGTCAATTACATTTTGAAGACTATGATAGTTAATTGTGATGTGAACTTGAATAAGAAATGCTTAGCTAAGTGGTTTAGCATAGTTCTGGATGTGCCTGGATGACTGACTTACTGAAGAAGAGAGACCCATCCTGGGTGTGGGTGGTACCAACCAATAGGTTTGTAACCAGAACGGAATAAAAAGGGAAAGAACAATGTCTCATTTCTGCCTCTTTGGAGAGGTTCCAGTCTGCCATCACCTTTGGATGTCTGCTCCAAAATTTTTCCAGCATAGTTTCTTCAGCCTTCCAACACAGACCCTTCTGTTCCTTGACACAGACTCACATGGGACTCTGCAGTGAGCCCCACATCTTTTAGGCACATCTTTTGACCAGATCCCTCAGCTGTGCAGTGCACAGACCCTTTTGTGTTCTTCCACACCAGACTCTGCAGACACTCACTGTATCCCTACCGTGTAAATGTATATTATATTATCTGTCCCTCTAGTGAACGCTGATACAAAGACTTTTGACACATTTGTGTCATCAACCCCAAGTTTTCTGAAACCCAAACCACTGTTTCTAACTATAAGGGTAAATAAAGAGTAACATAACAGTCTTTCCTGCTACCCATATTACTTCATTTTTGCTGTAACAAAGAAAACTTGCTGGTAGCTATGTAACCCTATTTCTCCTTTCCCGAGAAAAATGTTTTCCAGCTTCAACTGTATACTTCTCAGAGCAGTCAGGGTGAAGAAAATATAGTTTCAAGCCTGGCATGATGGCACACAGCTATAATTTCAGAACTCAAGAGGCTACATAGTGAGAACTCATGTCAAAAAGAAAGGAAGGAAGGAAGGAAGCAAGGAAGGAAGGAAAGAAGGAAGGAAGAGAGAGAGAGAAAGAAAGAAGGAAAGAAAGAAAGAAAGAAAGAAAGAAAGAAAGAAAGAAAGAAAGAAAGAAGGAAGGAAGGAAGGAAAGAAAGAAAGAAAGAAAGAAAGAAAGAAAGAAAGAAAGAAAGAAAGAAAAAGAAAGAAAGAAAAAGAAAGAAAAGAAGAAGAGAAAAGAAATAGTTTCTACAAGAATTTTTAAGAAACATCTTTATAGTCTCATTTTTACCCTAGGTTTAAGCAAAATTTTTAATGTTCCAATGCTGAAATTGCAGAAGCTATTTAAAGGAAGAATTATGCATGTTTAATATTTCAATAATATACCATAGAATGTCCTTTGTATGATAGAATCTGGTTTGTTTGCTTGGTTTTTTGTTTTGTTTTGTTTTTTTGCCAGCCAGAATGTCTTTCCCCTTCTCCTGGCTTTAGCACCTCACTTTTCCTTTGGCAAAACACTCCTTGTATTCCACATGCCAGGATTGCCAATCAAGTGGACCAACTCCCTTGGCCAACCAGTGCACCTGGGACCCAAGCCAGGCCAGGCTGATTCTCCTGGGATTTGAATCTTGAACGGGGTGACTCAAGGTCAGAAAACATTTTTAGTCAAGATTTCTGATGACAGAACCCTGTAGAAATCATCCATCCAAATCCCCCTGCTTAACTGGACTTCCTTGTAGGCGTATATACTCTTTGTAATTTCTCTTTTATTTAAATATGCCTGAAATGGACTCTGTTGCTTGCAACCAAAGGATCCTAATATATTTACCTTATAAATAGGATGAAGTACAAATTTTAAATATTTTTACACCTCTAAATATATGTAGAATATAGAAAAAATGATGTCCTTTTTTCTTTAAGTGCTACCCAAAAGTTTACTATTCAAAATACAAAAGCACAATTTAAGTATGTATATCCCCAATCATATTTTTTCTTAATGTAGTGAGAAAATGCTTATCTTTTTAGTTTTGATGTGGTACTGAGAATCAAAACCAGGGGCACTCTATCATTGAACTACATTCCTGGCCCTAGCCCTTTTTATTTATTTAAGTTTTTAAATTTTGAGACAGGGCATCACTAAGTTGCGTCGGTAAGGCTCAGATTTATGATAGTGCTGCCTTAGCCTCCTTAAGAGCTGAAATTTTAAAGACCTGTTACCCCACATGACTGAGAGAAAGTTTATCTTTATAAAAAAAAAGTATTTTAAAGAAGAAAATAGAAGTAGACCAAGACCTTTTTATATGAACTTGATAATGTTTAAATAAATTTTACAGTGAACTTAAACTCTTGCCTTCAAAATAAGACACCAATAACAGAAATATGAGTCACGGTAAAAGTTGTGGGGGCAACTGCCAAAGTTGCTTAGCTAAAAAATTCCACATAGGTAGGTGTGTATATAGACCAACATATGCATCCACTTAGATCTGTACAGGACAAATATCTACTTATTCTACTCAGGCATCTTGAGGATGGAGAATTTTATTTAGACTTTATTTAGGTCAGATTTCTGACCATTTCCTAGTGAATAAGGAGGAAGAAAATTAGATCTAGGTATATTTTAGCCAATAATAACCATGATCACTGGCTTCTGGTTTTTGTGTCTAGGCCAGTACAATACTTAGTGATAACCAGGAAAGTTTTATAAACTTCAGAATATAGTACTTCTGGTGAAAATATAGTTAAATACTAAAAGACAATACTAATCTGATAAACTGCATTTTTATAATGCTTGATAGTTTTGAAACCTTTTTGCATGCTTTACTGTTCAGGATCCAAGCAAGAAGTATAATTTTTTCAGAGTTTCGTGAAGACACCTTAGTGAAGAGGTTATTTACAGGGCTATGGGCAGGTTAAACAACAAGCAAAGAACACTGAGATACTTAAGAATTAAGGGGTGAGAACAGAGTTACCTAGCTACATCTAGGAAGAGGGGTTGTCCAGCTGCTGCCAAGACCTGGTACAAAAGCAGTGAGAGAAGGAAGAGTTATCTTACTCTCTCTCCCTGCCCTCTGGTCTGCTGAGAAGTCAGCTAGAGCCAGATGGCAAAGGGGTCCTTACAAAGCGGTATCAGAAGGCAGCAAACTCAAGAGCATAGAGAACAGTGAGGTGTAGTCTGTGTGTGCATGTGTGTGTGTGTGAATAGGAGGTGAGATTCAGAGCAGCCAAACACATTAGCAGCCAAACACATTAACTCAGAATAAAAGAAACTCAGAGATTACATGCCTGGTTCAATTTACAACCCCACAGCCTAATCTGGGATTTAAGTACAAGTTTCCGCATTCTCCAAAGTCAGTCCTTCTCAATCTTCTTTGGCTAATGGCTTTGCTGATGATGACTGAGGGTTGTATTGTGCTGCTTGTGTCAAATTTAATATTTTGTTTCAAACTGAGCTGGCCCAGTGAAGAGCCCAATAACGGTTCCTTGTAACGTATCTACCATGGGAATTCACCTCATCAGGTGGACGGTGTAATGAGCCAGGTGAATACAATGATGATCACCATTCTGTCCTGATGAGGTCAGTAGGCAGACAGTGGGACTCATAGACAGGCTCAAGGCTGTAACAAGGAGACCCTCGCACCCTCAGAGAGAAGCACTATAGTATGAGCAATCGTTTGGCCATGGAAGTCAGCAAACCTGAATTTGATTCCTCTTCCAATACCAGGAGTAGTGAGTAGTTAATGTGAGTCTCACTTTATTCAGCTACTATTGGGGTTAAAATTATGTCTTGTAGGTTTGGTATGAGGACTAAAATAATGTTTATGAAGGGTTCAGCACAGTCTTGATCATTACTAGCTCTAGTTAACATAATAGCTACCACTTATTGGACTTTCCATAAAACAGACTTTAAGTAAGTGTTCAATAATGTGTTGTTTTACAAATACAGAGGTTGAGGCTTAGAGAATGGTTTGCCTAAAATCACACAGTTCTGAGTCCTGAATTTACAAGTGGAGGCTTCTCCTCTAGTATCCAATTCCAAGCAAGATGAGGTTGCCGTAGATTTGCTGGTGAATAGCCAAGCCAAAAACTAAAAATGTGCCTAACCACATGTTTTCTTGAGCTTTTCTAGGTTGGTGAAGTGCAACGGGATGTGATTATAAACTCTTTCCTTGTTACTCTCTTCCTCCGTTTGCTGTGTCCATTGTTGGCATTTCAAGGCAAGCACCAGCAATGTTACTGTTGTTTTTTTTTTTTAAATAAAGCCCAGAGTGCCCTTGAAGAACCTGCCTTTCAACACAGGATAATTGGTTCAGAATCTGATGCCTTTATTTATCATCACGTGGAGCTGATTTGCAAGGAATATAGCTTTGATGCTGGAGGATTGGCTCTGTGCCAAGGAGTCATTGTTGGGGATTCTGACCGTTTGATGTTAAGATGCAATCTGCTAAGGAGCTGACGGAGCCTATTAATAGGAGTTCAAACACTGTGTCACAAGCTTCCCTGGGAGGGCTGGCATCAGAGGCCTGAATAAGAGTTCTGATAGAGCCAGGGAGTGTTACTGGAGAGGACAGTGTGTCCTTGACACCATGTTAGGAGCTCATGCAGACATCTGAAACATGCCAGCAGTTCCTCTTCACACCCACCTTCACTTGAATTCACTATTTTGGGCCTATGACATGCCCCAATTAGGTGTCGGTTTTTCCCACAAGATAGAGGCAGAGATTATGTCATTAATTCAGAAAGCATTCGTTGAGTACCTCTCATCACTGCCAGGCATTGTGCAGAGCCAGTAGCTTTATTCTTTGTACCCAACACCTTGTAAAGAAGCTAGCACATGGCAGGCATTCAGAAGTGTTATGGGTAAAACATTACTCACCAGTGAGTCTAAACAGAAACACTGACTTCACTTGCAAATGGCCATGCTCCAAATGCAATATTTTCTGAAGATTTGCAACAATGCCAAAGTCTTCTGCATTAAGAAAATTAACTTGTGGCAAATATGACAGAACTATTGATTGTATGTGTATGTGTCTCATGATTAAAGGTTAGAACATTTCAGTTGATCAAATATTCTGCTTGTTCGAGTTGTCTATATTTGGCAGTATTAATTAAAAAGTGAGTTCGACACCCAGATAAATCATAAATCATTCTTTCATAATCAAAAAACAATGTGACTCTCACAAGTATCATTAAAGAACCATTTATCATTGGATACACCCTAGCTCTTCAGGGGGTTTAAGGACCTGGATTAATGAAAACTTGTTCTATTACTGACATTTATTTTTTATGTTCAATTACAATGAGATCTCCCAAGCTCCAGTCAATCTTAAATGATTTTTAAAAAAGAAAGTTATGAAGACTGTGAATACCACTGAAATGAAATTAAACATAAAAGAAACTCATTTGAAAACTAACGGACAGATCTCATAAAGCAAGGCTGGAAGCCCAGGCTCAGACGCAAATGGCAGAAGCTAGGGAGGCTAGGCAGGAGGACGCACAGCCAAGGGTCTGAGCGGACAGCAGCCCTCACTGCCACTGATGTCTCCATGGCAGGGAGCCGCAGCCCACTTGGGCTGAGTGAAGGTTAAGGGGCCACAGCCTAGCTACCAGGGGAGAGGGAGCATAAGACTTTCGTGCCTGCTGATCCACTGTTGGAACACCCACAACGATGGAAGATAATGAAATATGTTCTCTTCAAATTTCTGTTCCTTGAGTTTTTCTGGGTAGTATATATGAATTTCATGCAAAAACTTAAAAATATTCGATCTTCAGCAGAAACGGGTTAAATTTCTGTGGCAAGAATTTGAGCCCAGCTTCTTATAAGCTGAATCCATTGAGAGAGTTAAAATAAAAAAAGTCAGAGGTTATCACACAAACTGGGTTATTTTAAAACAGGTCAAAGCTATATTGTTTGTTGTACTACCTTACTGTTAAATAAAGAAATGTACAAAATGTATGCAAAAGGATAAAATAGATAAGTCGATAAAAATATGGTAAAATCCTATCAACTGCCACCACTGAAGATGTTCATAGTTTAATCCTCAAAACCCCTGAATATGATGCTTTCATGGCAAGGAGATTTGGTACATGTGATCAAGATAAAGATCTTTATCTAAGGAGATTAATATAGATTATATGGCTGGACTTAGTGCAACCACAGGGTCCTGATCAAAGTCAGGATCAAAGTCAGTAGAAGGATGTGTGACCAAGGAAACAGGAGACTGGATGATTAGAAGAGGAAGGTGTCAGGAGCCAAAAAAAGCAGGCATCCTGGAGAAGCAGAGGCAGCAGAAAGCAGATTTTTCCCTAGATTTAGGAAGAGTCAGTCCTCTGTCACTTTGATTTCAGTCCCATAAAACATAGTTTGGGACTCCTGAACTACAGAATTATAAGAGAATAAACTGTGCCATCATAAGCCACTAAGTTTGTAGTGATTAATTATAGCAGATACAGGAAATAAATACAAAGCAATGCTGGGCCTGGGGGTAATAAACAAGAAGCCAATTTGCCGTTCCTATAAGCCAAGCAAAGCATAAGGACCCAAGAAGAGAAGCCAATTCACCCTTCCTGTGAGTCAGCAGAAGCTATACTGGGCCTGGAGGAGTAACAAGAAGCCAATTTGCCCTTCCCATGACCTAACTGATAAATGAGCTGATAAACAAAAACACAGTCCCCTTTCCCCCAAGCAACCTGCTGATTCAGAGGACAGGCTGAATTGAAAGCAACTGAGTACAAAAACAACTTAATCTTCTACTGTTTGACTTTGCAGGCAGAAGGTGGTAGTCTGAGTATCTATTAAGAGGATAACAATATGAATATAGCAAATATGGAGAATTTCCTTCTGTCTTGTTTCTGAAATCCAATATTGTACTCACTGTTTTGTTCTGTTTTATTGCTTTGTTTTATTCAATAATATGTTTTGATTGGTTTGATTGTGTTATGTTTAATTTGATTTTACAATGTCTGATATATGGGCAGCAATTTTGATGACAACAAGAGACATTATGGTAGTCATTATTGATTTCCTTTTGTTTCCTTTTTTTCCTTTTAATTTTTTTTATTTAAAGAAAAAAATTGAAACAGAGTGTAGAAATAATACAAAATTTCAAAAATAACAAAAAATAATAACCAGTAAGAAATCACTAGTTGATAATTACATATTTTCCTCTTAGAAGTAGTTTTTCAAGTTGCAAAAGTAAAGCCTACATCCAAACAGTGAGACTGCAACCAGTTTTGTTCATCTATCCAACAAAAATTTAGCAACATGGTTATCAATCCCACACACTCAAACATACATGCAGTTATGAAAAGAATACTTTCTTTTCCTCTCTTTTTTTTTCTTTACAAGAACTATAATCCATTCTTGTAAATTACTTAGAAGTTCTACACATGTATAAGTCTCTACGTGTATACCTAGCCTTTCTGTATTAGAGGGGAAAACAAATCAAAACAATTCAACAATACTAATTCCTAGAGAAACATGAAATGAAAAAGACATATAAAACCACAATACTAGGTGATCTATGGTAGTTACTATGATGTTTCTTGTTATTTTCAATAAAATTGTCTATATTGTCAAACATATTATAGTTAAATTTAGCATTGCATTACACTATTAATAAAATCTAAACATTGGAGATATTATAGGACTTCAAAGGCAGTTAATAATAAAACCAGAATGAGTATCCTATTGAATCTTGTCATCTTCAGAGTAGTTGCCTCTACTCTCAGACTTGATACACTCAAGCATACCAGATTCGAATAAAATCAGTCAAGATAAAACAGCGATATAACCAGTCTTCTCTGTCTTATCTCTGCTATGCTATTTTTCTGTCATTGCTGTTTGTTTACTTTTCTCCTTCATTCCACTGTCTGCCCCTTTCATTGAGGCCTTTCTGCCATTGTTCCTAGAATTCTGGTGATTTTCTTCTCTCTCTCTAGAATGTCCTTCAATATTCTTTGCAGGGTTGAATTGGTGGTCACAAACTCCCCCAGTTCCTCTTTGTCATGGAAATATCTTGTATCTCCATTAATTTTGAGACAGTTTTGCTGGGTACATCATTCTGGGTTGTAGGTTATTTTCTTTCAGGGCTTGGAATATTTTGCTCCAAGCTCTTCTTGATTTGATGGTTTGCATTGAGAAGTCTGCTGTGATTTTGATGAGTTTTCCTTTATAGGTAATCTGTTTCTTTTGTCTGACCGCTTTTAATATTCTGTTTTTGTGATGGATTTCTGGGATCCTGATTATATATATCTGGGTGTAGATCTGTTTTGGTTGTAGCTGGCTGAAGTTCTGTATGCCTCATTTATCTGAATTTCACTTCCATTATCTATGTTTGGGAAGTTTTCCTTAATTATTTCTGTGAATAGACTTATTTCATTTGTATTAGTCACTGCATCTTCATTCACATATTTTATTCTTAGGTTATAAATCCTCTTGTCTTCTAGCCTTTGTATTGTTGCTTCCTGTTTACTTGTTATTTTTAAGAGATCCTTCCTTTCATGATCATACATTGCAAATCTATCTTCAAGTTTTGAAAGTTTGTCTTTAGTTTCTGTTAAAAGGTTTTGCCAGCTTTCAATGGAGTTTTTAATTTCCTGATATTCCCTTTGGATCTGTTTCATGTATTCTAGATTTTGTTTATATTCTTCATCAAAGACTTCTCTCCTTTCTCTGAGTTCCTCCATTCTTTCATTTGTGTCTACTTGAGGATTACCCAAGATTTCTTTTTATTAATCTTCTTATATCTTGTTTCACCTGAGTTAGAATTTCAAATTTAAATTTGTCGATGAGGTCACAGAAGTATTTCTTTATTTCCAATGAGGCTGTGTCTGATATTACATGTTTGCTGCCCTCTACCTCCTCTGCATTTACCTCTACTGGACTCACTTTCCCTGGTTCAGCTGTTGGAGGCCTTCTGCTGTTTCTCTGTCTTGTCATGTTTCTGGCCCCCTTCAGACAGGTGGGTGGTGGAGGTCTCTGGGCCCCTCGCACTGTCCACAGTTTTTCTGCAGTGCACCGGCTAGGGAAGTGCCACCCCGCCCCCCCAGTCCGCTGCCCATCTGCAAGGTGCATGCTGTGAGCCGGCCCCTCCCCCATGTCAGTCAACCAGTGGATGCTGCAAGTTTGTGTGTTCCCTGGAGATGCCACTGGATGAGGACAGCCTCATCCCTGGTTATTGGGTTTCAAACAGGGCCCTGGCCCAGCCCAAGCAGATCCCACCAATCTGCTTTGGACCAGGATGCCGCCTTGGGTTTTGATTCAAGCCAGCCCTGTCCAACTCCAAAATGTCCTCTAGCCAGTCCTCCCACTCTGGGGAATCCAGTTCATCACTCACCAAAGTTCCTACAGCTCCACTCACTGTTTCCACTTCCTGCTGCAGCACCTCCTCCTGCTGAGGGTCTTGAGCTCACCAACCCCTGCTCTCTGCAGGGCCATGACCTCAGTACAATTGTGAGTCACCTGACTCTAAGATGTGCCGGTACAGCAACCAGAGCTTGCCCAGCTCCAGCCCTCCGTCCCCTTCTTCTTCTTCTTCTTTCCTTTTTTTTCTTTTTCCTTTTCCTCAGTTTCTTCCTGGGTTGTGAGAATTCCTCTCCTTTTGACTGGCTTCTCCATGTTGTCAGATTCCAGCATCTGAGTTGGTTTTTTTTCAGAGAGGCTCTATCATGCCACCACTCAGTCGGCCATCTTGGATCCTCCCATCCATTGTTGATTTCCTATTATCCTGTTTTGAAGTTCTGTATCACTTTCACTGTTGTATTTTGATTGGCTTTATCCTGTTTTATTTTGTTAAGTTTTATTCTTTTTAAAATAATTTTTTAAAAAAGAAATAAATACAAAAGTTAAAGGAGAAGTCTTAGCTATTTAAGCTTTCTAGTGAAGAAAAAAAAAAAAAGGATCTCCAGTTAAGAGGAGATTCCAAATAATACAAACTAGAAGACAAAAACTGTTTTATGTGCAGTAGATGCAGGTTTTCAATGTCATCAACACTTATTTTATTCTGTCACCAAATCTTCTAATGATGGGTTCAATATAGTGGTAATTTGGATACAACTCCCTAATACCATATATTCTTATGACCTAGCAGTATGACCAGCAAGCATATAAGAAAGAAGTTTTATCTATTACCAAATATGATGTAAAGGTGAAAATTAGGAAAAAGTAGTATGTGTTATGGTTATTTTTCTCTTGGCTTTAGTGATTTTTTACTATTAACAAACTTCTTTTATAATGGTTAGGCTTATAAAATGTATTAGTTTAAATATGTGGCAGAAATTAAGAAGGGTAAGTATTTAGATTACATATATTTTAAATAATATGATAAGTTATAGAAATAAACAATAAAATGGACCATTAAGCAGTCTTTTTAAAAGCATGCTTTTTCAAAATTTGTCATTTAAGATAAATTCTGTTTAATAAACTATACCAAGATAGAGCTCTATAATAATTTTTCCTCCCTTTAGAAATTATTATCAATAATTTCTACATAGAAAAAAAGCTTTTAGTCATTTTAAGTTATCTGGCCTCCCAACTCTTACCCAGCTCCCCTCTTAAATAGCACTGAGAATATTGATTTTCTTATCTAGTGTGATATCAAAACACTGTAGCAAAGTCAACTGGGTCACTGAAGGCAAAACATGTCTGTGGATGCCAACTTTCTTCCCTCATTTGTTCAGATGCCATCGTTAGGCATAAGGACTTTCAAAGACTTTCACCATGTATGGTAACTGAGTTAAGAATAAACACTTTTATTGGGGGTATAGCTCAGTGATAAAGCACATGGGTAGCATGTGCAAAGTCCTGTGTTCAATCCTAGAACTGGAAAGAAAAAACAAAAAGAAAGGAGAGAAGAAAGAAAACAGTAAGCACTTTTCATTTTTAAGAGAATAAAACCAAGCAAAATAAAACAGAATAAAGCCAACCAAAACAAAACATGAAAGTAATACAGGATTTCAAAACAAGATAATAGGAAATCAGCAATGACTACCATAAAACAGTAAATATTTTAATACTTAAAATAATCCTCATATTATATTTACTGAGAATGGAGGATCTAGTTCTTTCAAAGTAATTTAAAAACTAAAC
Source organism: Hydrochoerus hydrochaeris (assembly GCA_004027455.1). Classification (NCBI taxonomy): domain Eukaryota; kingdom Metazoa; phylum Chordata; class Mammalia; order Rodentia; family Hydrochaeridae; genus Hydrochoerus; species Hydrochoerus hydrochaeris. The sequence continues at coordinate 91,794 of PVLA01004561.1, read as the reverse complement.
AAAATGAAATGGAGTATTCCATAATATAGAAATAAAGCCAAAATAGCACACAACAAGGAAAATAATATTCAGCATTTTTGAAAGAAAGAATGAGTTGAGAGGGAAATGCTCTTTACAAGAGCAAAACTTTTTCCTGTAGAAACCAGTCTATTCCTTTCCACAATGGATAGGTCAGGTGGATCAGATTTTTGTTGGTGTTCATTAAGTGTAACAGTTGCATATTACCTTCTTTCAGGAACAAAAATAAAGAAAAAGAAACGAAGACCCAACTCAAAGGAAAACAAATCACATTTGGTTGACTGAATCATATAAAATTATAGAATTACATAGTTGCTTTAAAGAATCAACATCTAGAGTTTTTCTCCCCAAATTGCCTTTGAAAATCATTTAATTACATCACTGATAAAAATCACCATTTACAAGGATATTATGCCTAGCAGATATTATGTCAGATATTATGCCCAGCAACCAGAAAGCTAATACATTTCTCTGAGCAAGACTTTGTTCAAATAATGCTTTGATTTTTAGTGAATCTTGAAAGCAACAGTTTAAATTTCATGAGTTATTATATATTAATGCACATCCAGCCCTCTGTATTTGTTCTCTGTATTCAAGGATACAACCAACTGGGTATTAAAATATTAAAAGACAAAATTGCATCCGTGCCGAATGTGTGCAGATATTTTTCTTATTATTAGTTCCTAAGCAATACAATATAACAACTATTTACACAGCACATTGTATTAGGTGTTGCAAATAATCTAGCGATTATTTAAAGTATACGGGAAATGTGCATAAATTATATGCAAATATTATGCCACTTTATGTAAGAGGTTTGAGAATCCAAAGATTTTGGTATTCAAGGGAACTCCTGGAGCAAATCCCTCCTGAGAACCAAGGGATGACATATATTTTAATGTAATGTAGGTAAGTAATTTCTATAATAGCAAAATTAAATAATTTATATTTTCATGTGATTCAACAGATCTGAATTTCTTAGAGCTACCAATGGCCTATGGGTACACTGTTTTTTTCCTCCCCAGAGTGGAAGATCATTATTGTTCCAGAATCAACTAACGGGAGCCGATGGTATATTAGGAGCATCACCCAGAAATGTGCTACACCAATCCCCTGGGTGGTATATCATGGGGGTGAGGGCTAGAACTGAGTCTCTTGGAGAGCAGCCAGGTATGTGATATCCTCAGGCATAAGCCTGGAGGAGCCTCTAAATTTCTGTGGAACCTGAACCCTTAGGCTAGTACATCATTTTCCTTCTCTAACCCAACATTTACCATTGAAGATTGAAGTTTGATCCTGAACACCTACCTCACAGTTACCTAGTTTTTAACAATTCTATTCTCTATGTCTCTTTACTGTTGGGGACATTAGAAATTGGCAGAGGCATGGATACTACTGCCATTCCCAACTTTTAGGACTACTTTCCTCCTGATCCTGCTTTAGGCTAGAGGAGCTAAGAAGTGATCTGAAGACTGCTTTTAAGTAGGGTAACTTTATACAATTTTTATCCAATCCAAGTGTTATGGACAAGATTTTGTCCCTGCTTCCATTCACGTGTTGAATCTTTAACTCTCAGTACCTCAGAATGTGACTGCACTTGGAGATGAACTCACTGAAGAGGAAACTAAAGTCAGGCATGACTGCACATGTCTGTAATCCCACAACTCTGGGAAGCAGAGGCAGTGCGATTACAAGTTTGAGCTCAGCTTGAGAAATTTAGCTACTTTGCAAGAACCTGTCTGTAAATAAATAAATGACTAAGTTATAGCCTAGTGGAAAGCCCCCAGAATCAGTCTCTAGTAACACACACACACACACACACACACACACACACAAAATTAAGTTAAAATTAGGTCATTAGCATGGGATCCTAGCCCAATGTTCTTAGTGTTCCATAAAAAGAGTAAGGACCATCAGGGGTGCATATGCAAATTAAAGGTCCATGTGAAGACATGGTGAGAAGGCGGCCAGGCCATCTGCAACCCAAGGAAAGAAACAAATTTTCCCACCTGGATCTTACACTTGCAACCCCCAGATTTTTAAGAAATAAGTTTCTGTTGTTAAAACCACCCACTCTGTAGCACTTTTTTATGGCAAGCCTAAAAACCTAACACACTGGGAACTTTTGAAAATAGCCAAAGGTTGCTATCAATAAATATGTTAAACTAGGTGTAGTGGCACACATATAATTCCAGAGCTTAGGGAAACTAATGCACGAGGATCACAAGTTTGAATCCTACCTGAGCGACTTAGCAAAACCCTGTCTCAAAAAAAATAAAAATATAAAAGGAACAGAATGTGTAGCTCAGCATAAAGGCCTTGCGTTCAATCCCTTGTAAATAAATACATAAATAAATAAAGTAGTAAAATAAACACTGGGATAACTGATGAAATTGAGATTATTCTGGACAAAGCAGGGCAAATAATTACATTAATCAGGATGAATACTAAGTTCTAGGATGGTCCTGCCTTGAGAAGAGATAGAGGAAAGGAAGCAGAAGGAATTCCAGGAGCTCTTGGGAGCTCTTGGGTCTTAAACAACCTGGGTATAGTTAAGAAACACAAGACTTGTGTTTTCAAAGGATGATTCTGATGGTACATGGCAGAAGAATTTGGTGACACAGCAACAATCTATTTCAAAGACCTTCAAAAAAGAGGGTGAGAACCTGCCTGAGTGGAGGGGGTTACAGTGGGAACGTGGGAGGAAACAGGTGCAAGGGATATTATGAAAATAGAGCGACCAGAAACTAGTCCTGGAATACAATGTGTCCTGTACATCTGCAGGCTCAGCGTCCAAGGAGTCAAGCAACTGCAGATCCAGAGTATTCCCACCCAAAACTGCATCCATACCAAACACATACAGACTTCTTTGGTCTTTATTCCTTAAGTAAAACAGTGTAACTATTTACACAGTATTTACATTGTATTTTTATAAGTAATATAGAGATGATTTAAAGCACATGAGTGAATGTGCAGAAGTTACATGCAAGTACTATATGGACTTTACACAGTGAACTTGGAATCCTAGGATTTTAACCTGTGGGAGGTCTTGCAACCTGTACCTTCATGGGTACTGAGAAACAACTACAAGTAAAACATGACAGTCAAGACACAAGACACTAAAATAAGTTTGGATTTTTATTAGTCAATAAAGATGCCATTTACTGAAATAAAAAAAAATTAATACTGAAAAGAATTCATATTTATTTTTTAAATAGCTGACAATGGCTCTGGATAATTAATTTTTAGATCATAACTGTATAATACAATTAAAGTTGACTAAAATTAGTAATTTATTTAAAAATTTTGTTTACTTTTATTAACCCATGCTTGCAGTACATAATAATTACATTCACTGCTATATATATATTACATCTTAATTCTTTTTAATTCCCTTTCTCCTCCTTTTCCCCCTCCTTCCATTGCTAAATCCTACCCTTCTTTTTTTTTTTTTTTGGAAACAAGCTCTTGCTCTGTAGTTCAGGCTGGCCTGGACTCACTATATAGCTCTGGACTCACTCTGTAGCCCAGGCCAGCCTCAAACTCAACCTCCAGAGCGCTGGGATTTTACAGGTTTGTACCACCATACCCAGCCCCCTTCCCACTTGTAAAAGACCTATAGAACACTTGTTAAAAATGAAATGTGTTTCCAGTTTGTTTTTAAAACTATCAATTAGCTTAGTTAATTAGAAATACAACATACCTCTTATAATTTTATATTACTCAAGATTGTTTCTGGATAGTAGACAAGTCTCACATTTAACTATATGGTTACTTAGAAACTGAGAACATTTCTTCTTACTAGGGAGGTAGGCAATCCATGCTTTGCGGAGACTAGGCTTGGCAATATCAAGTTTTGCCTATTGAGGTGGCAGGAAGATTTGGTCAACCAACCTTGAAACCAGTTTCTTACTAGCTTCTCGGATGATCAGTCATTAAGATCTTCCTTGTTTCATGACTCATGAGCATTTTAGAAACTTTATCACAGGAATTATTCAGTGATCCATTCAATAAAGATATATAATGAGCCTGGCTGCTATGGGAGATTCACTGGTAGTTCTGAGGGGGGGTCCATAAATTTAAGGAGATGGATGACAGTGTTCCACATGCTGCTCATCCTGTCATGAAGGAACCAATAAGACAATCAACAAGTTCCATAAATGTGGTAATTGCCTTGGTAAAGCTACACACAGAGATTTCCGATCCCTAGATAAGAAGTGGTGCTACCTCTCACCACCCCAGGCCTCCAATATACTCACATTTTAGAGAAAAAGACTCAAATATGCATATTTCTTACAAAGATGATGACCATGATGGTATCTAAAGCTAATTAAGTAGCAGCAGTATAGATGCATTATTTAAAATGTAAAAGTAACTACCAGAAATATAAAAATAGAAAAAGCCTCAAGGGTTGTCCCTGGGAAAATAACTAGCTGTAGAGAAAGATGGAGCAAGGGAAATGGCATTTTTTGTTTAAAAAAAAAAAAAAACTTCCCTTTTATCATTTGACCCTATGTATGCATTTGATTAAAAAAAAATAAAGGCAGAGGGGCTAATTTAGTTCTTTCTCTACGGTCTTTCCTTCTCATGATCTGCAACTGAACCCTCGGTTGTTGAAGTTAAGAAGTTCTTTTGTCAACTGTACACAATTCTCTCCAACACGTTTGTTGCCTGCTTACTACATGAGAGATGTGAGAGATATGGTGACACGGTCTTTGCTCATGGAGTTGACGCTGTCAGGACAAATGGATATAATCCAGTACTCGTTTAATTTTAGACTCCTCTCCTAACTTAGCAGAAGAGTAAGATCAGTGCCACAACCAAACAGCAGAAGTGTGTGAAAATTGCTGGGGGTCTGAGCCCAAGGAGGGAGCAACATGATGCAGGAGAAACCAGGGGGATCACAGAAATATCCACAGTTCACAGCTGCCTGTTTCAGTGACCAATAGCAAACTGAGGTATTTAAGAGCATGAGCTCAGGATCACACTTCCTGGGTCAGAATCCCAGGTCTTTTGCTGTTAGCTGAAAGTGTGGCCTAGGCACATCAGAGTTTGATAGAGTTAAAATTTGTCACTTCTAAAAAAGAGGATAATTACAGCATCTACTTCAGGGTTTAAGCTTTAAATACTTTACCCAAAGCACTTAGAAGAGTGCCTGCCTGAGAAATGCTCAATAAGCGCAACATCATGATCAAAACTCTGTATACTTAAAATGATTTAAAAGAATGACACTGATTGTTAACATTTTTTTGTATCTGTGTGTAACTTGCCATTAATTTAAAACCCATCATTCTTATCACAAAGCAATTGCTTCATGTAATTACTTTTTTATATGCAAAGACACATGCAGACAGGTCTATAAAGGTGCACGTAGAAAGGCCACAGTACCCCTCTCTGTGTAGAATTAGATTGACGATGGCCAAATGCTTTTGCTTTCCATCAAGTGTTTGATTTCTTTTTCTATGATGAATTAAACATGTTTTCAAAGGAAGAAATTCTATAAAATAAAATATTAGAATTTAGAGACATTAAAAAGATATATCTGTATACAGAGAACATTTTTCTATACACTGAAAACCTAGCTTGCCTTAGGGAATGCACTAGTATTTTAGGGTATGAACAGTACATGTAGAGCTAGCCAGCCTCTTGCAAAGGTCCTTTTTCTTCATTTCTGGCTACTGTGACTTGAATTTGATTGAATGTGGGGAATGAATGGAGTTTCTATTAGAGTAGCTAATTGGAGTGAGCAGTATAAATAAAAGTAGGAGGCAGAAGAATAGAAAAGTTTGCAAAATATTCAGAAAATAGCAAGTCATTAAGTTTTGTTAGACCCCAGTGTAATGGAAAGAGAATAGTGCCATATAAACTTAGAGTAGTAGACTGGATCAAGAATGCCAAGAATGCTGCTATTTTGGCAGTGGTATATTAGATGGATATAAGTGAGCTTCCTTAAGAAAAATTTCAAATGGTCAGTGGAAGAGAAGATGAAAATTTGACCTAATCGGTAGCTGTAAAAGTGGAGAGGGATTATTGAAGAGAAATAATAGGTAAGAGACAGGACACATTTATTGGATGAAAAGAGTTCAAGCATTGGCAAGAAGTGTAAAGAAGAAGGATTTACAGGATATTTCAAGAGTGATACTTAGAAAATGATGATGCCATTTTCTGAAAACAGCAAAGTCATAGGAAAACTTAGCTTAGCAAAGACAGTGGGTTTAACACATTTCAAGGTTGAATTTCCAAGCAGGAACCTGAGTAAAACAAACCTCGATCATTTGAAGGCTCATTTTGAGACTCTTGAAAATGCAGGTATCGATATGACTACTTGATGGTACATGTAGAGAATGATGAGTCTTGAGGATGCTGGGAGACTAGTGGGGGGCAGTGGTGATCACTCAGAGAAAGAAAAGGAGAGCCAGCTGATGTCTTTAAAGGAGCAAAGGGAGAGCACGTTAAAAAACAAAGGGCAATCAGAAATACTCCATGTAGCAAAGAGTTAAAGAAGATAGGAACTGAGGGACTTTATTAACTCTCTATTGAGAGAAATATGGTCTTTTTAAATTGAGATTTTTTTTTTTTTTTAGATAAAATCTTGCTGTGTAGCCTAAGGTGGCTTCAAACATGATTTTTCTGCCTCAGCCTCCTGGGTAGCCAGAACTAAAGGTATGCACCACCACGCCCAGCTAAAATTAAGATATTTCCAAATTATGTGGATAGTGTGATGAATGTTGAAAAATGGGTGCACCTGTGTAAGCACTATCCTAATCAAGGCAGAGTGTTTCCAACACAGTATTCTCATACAAGTGTCTCAACCGGCATTAAGCTCTGCAGGAGCAGTAACAGGGCAGGTTTGGTCAGGCATGATTAGGAAAGTGAATCGTAAGTTTGAGGCCTGTCTAAAAAGGCTGAGTTATCTGAAATCAGATGAAGTAAAAGTCAAATACTGAAATCAGAGTCAGTAGGGTCAAAGGGACAGTATTTTGTAAGTCTGGACAGGTTGAGAGTTGTGTAATTTTGTGTACCATGAGAACAAAGTTCATTGACCAGCCAGCAAGAGGGTGACATCAAAGGCAGCTTTAATTCCCTTACTGGGAGAATTCACCCTCTTTGAAATCTTGAGAAGTTAAAGATTGTAGGTATGTGGTGCTCCTGCCTCAGATCTGAGGTGATGAGACTTCTGGGTAATTCTTAAAAAACATTTTCTCTCCAGCTGAGCACTGGTAAAAGTGAGATCTTGGCTAACTTGGATATTTTTGTTGTTTATTAGCAGATCATTTCACACAGTTTCCAACATTGGGACTGCATTTAACTGAGGATATATGAAAAACTGGTAGATGTTGATCCTAGCAGAATACTTCTCTTAACATAATGCTACGTTGTCTCCAGTTTAGTTTCAAATATAGCTGTCACTGCAGCTACCAAAGTGCTGGGAGTGCTTACTATGATCTCTATCTCGCTGTCTATGTGGCATTTTTTTTAAAAAAATTATTTTAAAGAGAAAAAAATTCAAAACAAGATAATAGGAGAGTAACAATAATTAATACATTGCATATTGTTATTTTTAAATTAGTTACTCAGAGTACAAGACATAGGCATTTATTTGCCCAAACAATATTAGTACAAACGATTCTTTTCAATGAACTAAGAGAAATTAGTAGTATAACTATCTTAACTATCTCGTGTGTGCTTGTGTGGTTGTATTTTTTAAAATTCATGTGTTCTCTTTGGGGGGTAAATTATAGGCAGGTACCACCACAACCAGCTAATCAGAATTTTGGATCCATACCCTTTTTTTGTTTAGTCTTCTCCATTCTACTAAATATCACATGGTTGCTAATGCCAAAATCTTAGGAGGTTTCCTGGATTTTTGTCCTTTCCTTCAAACCCAATATCAGATCCATCAAAATCTGTCAGTTGTCTTCAACATGTATTCTGATTTTGTTTAGCAGAAATACTAAGCAGGCAAGCTCTTGAGGCAGATTGCTTGGGTTTGAGTTCTCACTCTACCACTCACTAGTTGTGTAATCTTAGCCAAGTTACCCGGCCTTTCTGCCTCAGTTTCCTTATATGTAAAATGAAGATAACAGACAGGTATGGTAGTACATGGCTGTAATCCCAGTACTTGGAAGTCTGAGGCAGGAGGATCTCCATAAATTGGAGGCCGGCCTGTGCTACATAGTGTGTTCAATGCTAGCCTGAACTACAAAGCAACATTCTGTTTAAAAAAAAAATGCAAACAATGTGAAAATAACTTATTTAGAATTAAATCTGGCAATAGCTAACTGTTCAGTTAAAGTTAGTGTTACCTTTCTTGCTATGATTCAGATAAGTTTCTTCCAAAGGTTCACTTGGCAAAGATATAATCTTCAGGGTAGGGTTATAGGGAGGTAATAGAACTCTTTTTCCAGTACGGAAGATTGAACATAGAGCTTTCAAGCTGAGCCACATTCCAGCCCCCTTTTTAAAAAAAATTATTATTGTTATTAGTATTATTATTATAAAATTTTACTATTGTTATTATACAAATTTATTATTGTTATTATTATTATTATTATTTTGGTACTGGGGATTGAACTCACAATCTTGTGCTTGCCAGGCAGGTGCTTACACCACTGAGCTAAATCCCCAGCAAAATTACAGACTGGTTCACGAATTTGTGTATCATTCTTGCATAGGCTTATTCTGTCTTATTCCAATTTTTCTATTTGTGCTGCCAAAACAAGCATCCCTTTTTATTTTTTATTTTGAGATAGGGTCTCACTAAGCTGTCAAATTGCCCAGGTGGGGCTCAAGCTTGCAATCTGCCTGCTTTAGCCACCCAGAGTGTGGAGTATACCACAACAGTCAGGGAGGTGTTAGAACCCTTAAGAGGTGGGGCTTGGTGGGAGGGACATCCTTGAGTCCCTGAAAGTGTGGCCTTGGAGAGGATTGTGGGACCCTAGTTTATTCCTCTTTCTATTATTTTGTTCTGCTTCCTGGCCCATGAGGTGAGTGGTGTGCTCTGTTATGTTCTCCTACCATGATATTCCATCCTCACCAGAGATCCAAAGCTTTGGAATCACTTGATCTTGGAGTAGAAATCCCATAACCATGAGTCAAAATACACCTTTTATCTTTATAATTTAACTACCTCAGGTATTTCACTGTAGTAATGGAAAGATGACTGATACCTCGTCAATCTTAATCCAACCAATATCTACTACCTGGATTACTGAAGCCATCAATCTCTTCACACAGATAATTAAAGAAGGCTGCCCAAGTTACCCTATAACATATTTACCCACCTTATTTGTCTTTATACTTCTTATCAGTAACTAAAAATACTATAAATTATATTTTTATTTGTTTATTGTGTGACTTTCTCATTATTATGACCATTTCCATGATCAGTATGGTTCATCATTATAGCCTTGTAACTAAAACAGTAACTGAACACTATAAAAAAATCAAAGAGTATTTGTTAAAGTGAATGAATGTGCTAACTTTTAAAAATCTTCCCATGTTGTTCCATTTACATTCCACTATAAATTAAACGCCATTTATATTCTGCTATAAATTAAACACCAAAAAATCAATTAGCTCATTTTTCCAGTTTCACAGGGGAAGAAAATGATCAGTAGAAGTGAATATTGACTTAGGGCCACATCTTCTACCTGCCCCAAATCCCTTATATACCTCATTGCTTCTAATTTCTTCCTTCCACACTTGACTGTGCTCTGGTACCCTTGACGATGCAGGATATCATGAGCACTAGTAGAACCTCCACCTTTCTGGAGTCTTTCTTTCCTCTCCCTCTTCTACTTCTGTCTTTCCTGCAGCTAATCCTTAGCGTTTGCTCTTAACCCACCTTCCTCACTGCTTCTCTAGGTAGTCATCCATGGTTATGACTTCAACTGCCATATGCCTGTTGAGGAATCTGTACCTCAGACCTTCATTCTCATCTCCAACTCAAAAAAATTTTTTAAATGAGATAAGATCTTATTAAATTATCCAGATTGGGTTTGAGCTTGTGATCCCTTTGCCTCAGCCTCCCCAAATGCTGGGATTATAAGTATGCACCATGTAACTCATACCCAACTCACTTTTAGCTGTGCACTATAATCCTCCATCTGAATGTACCTGAGCATCACATGCATTAAGACTTGTGTCTATGCCTCCCCAAAGCCTCACACTGTCATAGGATTTTTTCAGAGGGGGTTGGTCCTAGTGTGTGTGATTGTTTCATAGTATAATGCTGCAATCAAAGGTACTAGGATTAAGGATGTCAGTGTTACACCTACTCTAGGATGGATAGCCTGCATGCAGTATAAGGGACAAAAAGAGGCTTGTTCCTTTTCTTCTTCTCTCTTGTTGCTTTTGCTGTCTTGTACCTCCCTGAACCATTGCTTTTCTGCCATGTGCCACCCTGCCTTGGTGCCAGCCACTTATGGACTGTAATCTCTACAAACTGTGAGTTAAATAAACCTTTCCTCCCTTAACTTTGGGAATTGAATGTTTTTGTCTCAGCATTAAGAAAAGTAACTAAAGCCCAGGGATTTAGATCAGTGGTGTAAGCACCTGCCTGGCAAGCATGAGGTCATGGGTTTAATCCCTAGTACAAAAAAGAAAAAAGAAAGAAAGAGAAAAGAAACTAAGATAGAATTTGCTACTAGAAGTGGAATCATTGCTGTGACTAATCCTGACCTTATATCAGGAGCCTTTGGGAATGGCTTGCTGGAAGACCTTAGAAAGGTTCAGAGCCGCTGACTGAAAAAGCAGAGATGGAACACCTTGATGGGAGGTTCTGTTCAAAACTCAGAAGACCAGAATGTTGATAGAGATTCTATTGGTAAATACAAGGCTCAGGAGGTTTCTACTTGGAAGAAGGATTGCATAGGTTGTTGGACTTCAGACAATGTGCATTATGCCTTGGCAGAAAGTTTGTCTGCATTTTGCTCATGTCTAGACTTTGCCTGAGACTGGGATTAAGGGTAATAGATGACTTAATCTGGCAGAAGAAAATGCAAAACAGTCTAATGTTGAGGTGGCAGCATGATTTGGGGGCTTTTAGCCAGATCTATGTTGAGAATCAAGAGAACCAGCAGAATGATTTAAAATGTTGTGAGGCTGGCCAGAATGTAAGCTCCAATAAAACTGTACAGCAAAGACAGAACAGGAAATTTTGATTGCTGAAAAGTTACAGGTAGATAAAAAAGATGGCTTGAGAAAAAATGGCTTTGCAGTTTCAAAATTGCAAAAGTGAAAAACTTTTCTCTGAGAAAATAGCCCTAAAATGCCATATTCCAGAATGGCAGTGGCCTAAGAAAGCTATTCTTCAGAATTTGGTTCACAAACACAGGACCCCTACAGTCAATACAGAAGGAAGCCTGGCTACTGCTTCAGTTGGTGACAAACTTTGGCATCATCCACATGGCACTGGTTTTAGGCACATGCAGAATTCAAGAGTTGTGGGGTCAGGAAGGCTTTCAACCATATTTTAGAGGAAGGCCTGGGAGATCAGGTTGCGTGCCCCTGAGAGGGCAGTGTATGAAGTTGTGAGTGTGAAGACAAAGATGCAGTTGAGACTTCAGAAATTCGGAGAAGCTAGGAACATAGATTATCTGAGGAAAGCTAGGAACGTGGATTGTCTAGGAACATGGATTATCCAAGGAAGAAGCAAAGCAGGATCAAGAAAGAAGCCATGAGAGCCACAACTACCTGAAGTGCCCTAGGGACAGACCCACACAAGTGCTTTGGAGTTCACATCTTGTCACAGATTGTCTCAGATGCTACACATGGAAGTATAAGACTCTAATGTTTGCCCTACTAGATTTTGTACTTGCTTTCATTGTGTGTGTGTGTGTGTGTGTGTGTGTGTGTGTGTGTCCCTGTTTGTAATTTCTGGAAGGGAAATATCTATCTTGTATCACTGAATGTTGGAACTGTGTAACTTCCTTTTCATTTTTATAGTGTCTCACAGATAACAGAGTGCTTTAAATCTGAAAGGAAAATTTTGACTTGAACTTTTCAACAATGCTGAAATTGTTAGGACTTTGACAACTCTTGGAGATGGACTAAATGCTTTTGGATAAAGGAATGTGCATGAATCTTTGGGGGGCCAGGAGCAGAATATTATAGGTTGTATCTAGATGTCTCCCCAAAACTTTATCCAGCCATAGGGTTTTTCCAGAGGTGGCTGAATCTAGAGTATATGATTGATTTGTAGTGTAGTTCTGGGATTAAGGGTGCTTGAATTAAGGATACCAGTGTCAAACCTGCTGTAGGGTGGGTACTCTGCATACAGTATAAGGGACAGAAAGAGGCTTGTCTCCTATTCTTGTCTCCTCTGTTGCTTTTTCCATGAACTATTGCCCCTCTGCCATGTTCCATCCTCCTGGGAGAAAGTTAATTATGGACTGAAACCTCTTCAAGCTGTAAGTTAAATAAACTTTTCCTCTCTTAACTTTGGGTGTTGGGTGTTTTGTTTCAGCAATGAGAAAAGTAACTAAGACAACATGCTCAGCATTCTCAAAGTAGAATCAATTCTCCGTCAAAGTTGCTCTTCCTTCATTGCTCCTTTCCTGATCAATGGTAACAGGCTACCCAAACTGAAAGTTACTCCAATTCTCACTCTGTTCCTTTTAAAACATCTTAAAGATATACTGAGTCTAAGTATTACATCTATTTCTTTCATTTTTGCTGTTACTATTAGTTATGGCTACCATCATTTTTTTTTTGACTAATGCAATAATCACTTAATTAAATGTTGTGATGGTTAACTTTATAGTCCACTTGCTTGGCTTGAGAGACACCCAGAGGATTAGGAAAGCAAATTTCTGAGTGTTTCTGGATGGGTCATGGAAGGGTGACCTTGGGGATCATATCTGCTCTGTGACCCCTTGCTCTCTGGTGCTTTTCCCCTTCTACCTCCTAACTACCAGGAAGTAAGCAGCTTTGCTCCACTAGGCTCTTTCTCCATGACATTTCTGCACTGTGGTCACCATTCATGGGCAAATTAAATTCTCCTTTTAATTGCAGATATTGGCCATTTTGTCCCATCATAGGAAAGCTGACCAGTGCAAGTATTTTTCAAAAGGTGGATCTTGTTCAATTAATGAAGTGTCAAATCAACTTTGTAGATTAAATAAGCTTTTAAAAGAACTTTAAATTTACTGGTACAATGCATAAGTTAGCACGACAAAAATTAGTAGCAATATAGGTACATTTACTGGCAGCATACCATTTTTTTGTAAAGATTACAGTGCTCAAACTATTTTCAACGAGGATAAACACATCTGTAAAAGAAAGCCTGCCCTTGCCCCATGCACTTAACCTGAGTAGAGAAAGCTTACATGAATACCACTTAGCTGATAGCATGATCAAAAGCAATGGCAATTTAATTTTAATATTATTTATATATACATCGTAATCATGAAAGACGTGTAGGCTGCTTCTTGGGCAACTATGGGTTGTTCAGACTCTGTGTCTCCTGCACCTCAACTGACTACTTTCCCTGGAATTTTTACTTGACATACACCTTTTGTTCTTCCTTTGTATGTTGTTCCTTTAATTTGAAATAGCGGGCAGCTATTCATATTTGAGGTTGGGTAGTACAATTTTATTCTTTAAGTCCACCATCAGATCAGGAGTTAAAGTTTCAGGATTCTGAAACTTCCCCAGTGTCAGTGAGTCTAGTAATCACTCCTTCTTCAAATCTTACTGCTTCCTGAGCAACTTATGATCTGAGTAGTAGTCATTCCCAGCATCTGCACCCACCAATTTCCACCTTTCCAGTCTTGCAAGCAATTCTGACGACAGGGTACAGGCTGAGGACTGCAAGCAGGAGACTGAGGCCACAGAGAGAGGAGGGAGCTCTGTGATGAAGATTAGTAAATGTCCCTCACACACCAACAGATCCCAAGATCCAGCCGCCAGCCTGCTATAATCAGCATTTTAAGTATGAAATAAATGGAATCGAATAGAAACTATCTGACTACAGTAAGTGCTGTTCAGGTTTTGTCATTGTCATTTTTGCCACCCACCCCCCACCTTCTTAATTTTTTACCCTAAAAATGACATTTTTAAGAAGTGCAATGTAAGAATTGTTAAGAATTGTATTAAAGACAGACAAAGCTGGCGTGAAAAGTTGACTCTGATACCTGCTGGCAGTGGGTGGTGTGTGAGCAACTTCAGCAACAATCCTTGCTCTCTCTCCTGGTCCATAAAGTGAGAGAAGGAGGATGAACTCAGGGCTGGAGCTGGCCCCATTACAAGCCACTCTCAGTCACTTGTCTCTAATCTTTGCAGGAATTCTGAGATACTGTCACCTCATTTCATCAAGGAAACTGAAGAGAAATGAAGTAACTTGTTCAGGATCCTATTGCTCGTATGCTGCCAAGCAAGGATTTCATTTCAGGAGGCCCCACACCCTTTCCATTGAGCATACATTTCTATCCTTATAAGCTATGAGGTTTGTCAGCTTATGGCTTTTCACACATTAACATAACTCAGTTAATTGTATATGTATTAAATGTCAATTTTGCACATAGTTGTAAGTTTGACATAGTGCAGAAAAAACTAAAATATGGTCTCTTTTCATGGAATGTACATTTAACTTAGAAATACTATTAGACCTACAGCAATAGTAATCTTGTTGATGGTGCTGACTATAGATATTTTTAAATTGTAATAGATGTTGTTTTATTATAGATTTAAATTATACTTAATGAATTAAATTTGTAACTTACAAAATATATAAATGTTCTAGTGTAATTACCTAATTTGTAGATAAAAAATATATTTGAACATGAAAGACTATAAATTGTTATTTTGAAATTTAGCAAAAGATGCCTGCTTTCAGATACTATGATTGCAGGAGTAACATAGTCTGTTTTGCATTTGAAAAACACCCCTGTGCATTTGTACTTTGGTTAATTATTAGGATTTTTAAAAACAAAATTAGTCTGCTTGCCATCTAAGAGCTAAAAAAGAAATATACATAGGTACAATTACTATGTGCCAATTAAAAATAAATAGATTTTAAAATATGATTTGCTTATGACTCCCTATGATGACAAGTACCGTGGTAATTAATTTAAAATTATGTGCGAAGGGGTAATTGGGACATCAATTTAACATTATCTCACAGCCCTTTTCTACTTGCTATTTTTCTAAGAGATATGAGTGTTAATTTTAAATAATCTCAGAAAAACACAACTATATTTCTTATACTAAAATTTCACTAACTCTGAATGAAACTATTCTAACAGTTGCAATCATGCCAAGGCAGAAGTAAAAACAGAATTTTAACAAAATTTATATTTGCTGGTTTGTTACCTTTGCAGTTTTGCTTGAAGTTTCTTAGATTTGAATGTTTTTAGGTTGAAAATAGCTTTGATAGCTTTTATTCAACTTATTAATTGTTTTTACTTTTAATTACATTTTTTAAGGAAGGCTTTTTTTCCTGTAAGTATAATAATAATTATGTAATAGACTATTAGAAAAACCAAAGAACTCAGAGGGAAGAACATTTTTCAAAACTAATTCTTTAAAGGGCTCACAGGAAGCAGCCTAGTCATTCCTCAGAACAAAGCCTCACCCTTCCACATTTTGTTTACTCTTTCTGCTTTCCCTGTTTGTTGTTTTAAATTGACTTTCCATTCCTCTAGAGTACATCAAGTTCCAAGGAAAGCCGGAAAACATAGTTTATAGGTGCAGTACTGATTTATCAGTCTTTCTAAGGTATATGTAGGATGAAAAAGAAGTCAGTGGGAGAACTGAGGCAGTGAGCAGGCCCCCTTGGAGGGGATGAGTGTGTGCCGGGTGCTCTTCTGTAGTTCATCTTACAGTGTGGAGGGGATGGGAAGAGCCAACAACATACCCTCGGGCCTGGGCAGTGACTGATGTAAAAGAAAGAGTCAGAGTCAGGTAAAATTCCCCTCTGAGGTGCAAACAAAACAAAACCTTTAACACAAACTATATCATTATCTTGACCTAACTGGTACTGATACATTATACTCTGTTGTTATTATCATTTCCTAAAACTAAATTCTATTGTTTCTTAGTTATAACCTATGAGAAAACTCTAAGAGATCTCAAGAAGAATTAACAAGCTCCCAGGAAGATTTAAGTTTTCAACTTTCTTTCTTTTAATTTCTTTGCAAGTAAAATTAGTATTACAGCCTATAGATTAAAAACAATACTATTCATATCTTACTTAAGAAGCCAAATAATATTAAACATCTAGATCTGGTAACTAAAAGTTCATTTGACTATCACTATTTTCAAAGGATCCTAGAACATTTCTCAAACAGATAAGAATTAGCCTGCAGAAGTATACACTAAGAGATCTGCCATGGATTCTCCAGTTACTGTCCTGAGGCTTACGATTCTAAAATTTTTCTAAATAATTATCAGATATAAGATAAAACACACAAAAAGGATATTTGAAAACATCATCAGAAGTGTGAAAATGAGATGAAATATTTCACAAGAAAAAGAACAATTGAGCTCTAACCCCAGCTGCCACAATATTCCCAGCAAACACAAGATAACAGGATTCCATTCTTGTGATGCATAGGAGCATAGGAGTTAATACACACTCAAGAAGCCAGTGGTTTAGGGTTAGTGAAGCCATTGTATCATCCCCACAGGGCAAATAATGGATCAGGGTTTTTCTACCGGAGCTTATCACAAGGTACGTGACTCAAGGCCCTGTAGGACTATAACATTCAAAGATGTTTTCCTTTAGCCTAGGTTAGTTAGAGGTATAGAATAGCCAGAAACTAAGCAAGAAACTAAGGAATAGAAATAGCTATTCATCCCTTCTCCAAAATAATATGAAAAGGTCTACATTGTGTGGAATAGAATGAAACAATAGATCTTCTGCAAATGGGAAGGGGATAAAGAGATGGGGGAAGGTTAGAGAGAGGGGAGAGAAAGGGGAAGAAAGAAGAATTCAGGTGTGTTACACATCTGCTAACTCCCCAAATGAATGCGGTCATTATGTACTGCAAACATATACTAATAAAAAAAAAAATTGGGAGGGAGATTGAGACAGGTTCTGGCTATATAATTCAGAGTGGCTTGAATTCACTAAGTATCCCAGGTTACTCTTGAACTCACAATGAGCCTCTTCCTTAGCCTCCTGCATCCTGGAATTACACATGTGTGATATTATGCCTGGCCTAAAAGTTTTTTTAATTATAAAAAAATAGGATTCTAAATAAAGATAATAATGTCATTTTCAAAATAGATAAAAGACTAATGTATAAAGGTGCACAAATTAAAAAAGAAAAATGGGCTGGACATGCTGGGACACCCCTGTAAACTCAGCACTCAGGAGATCGAGACAGGAGAATTACTGTGAGTACAAGACCAGCCTGGGCCACATAGTGAGTTGTTCAAGACCGTACTGAACTACATAGTGAGACCCTGTCTCAAGAAAACAAAACAAAACAAAACAAAAAAATCCTACAATCAAATTAAAAACATGATGTCTTGGAGGCGGTGATAACATTGACTTCTCAGTTATGTCCAAAAGAGGTGACAAGAGAAAATGCCATCAAAGAGCAGAAAGCTGTGTTTCGTTCACTGGAGAAATACACACTGAATGCCTGAAATATAGTGCTATGTGTAAAACAATCTTCAGAAAGTTATAAAATGTTATTTTAGGGCTCATTCTAGGACTTGCACTTTTACAGGTACAATTGAATAAGGTCAAGGTTTGGATACAATGTTTTTTTAAAGTATCTTTAGCTTTTATCATTTTTAGAGATGTAAGCAAATTAAAACGGTATTGTAGAGCAATGGCAGAACTAATCTGGAATAAAGAAATTTATGAAAGAGAAAATAATAGTGTTACCTCTATGGACAGTAGTTGGAGGAGGTGGAGAGTGTAACAGGTGTGTGCATGTGTTGGGGAGAGGAGCCTCCGGTTTAACTAATTACTTCAGAGACATCCAGAAGATTGTCTCGTGTTCTCTACCTTCTGCACCTTGTCATAGGCACCCTCCACCTTTTAATTTTCTAGATTATTTGGAAACACAGCTTCTATCAAGCCTTGTTTGTCTTCCTTTAAAACAAGCTTGTTCCAAAACATCACAGACAACTTGCTTTGGTTTATAATTTCAAGAAAAGTCATCTTGGTTACTAGTTCAAAATTTCATTCAGGGGCACAGAGAATAATTATATGTAAAAATAATGCTCACTTTCCCTGTTGATTTTTATAATGTCTATGCTATGTAAATACATACAATCTTGCTCATGTATAGCAAGTTTCATAACATGTAAAATATTGTGTAATTGAACTTTTTGCATTTAATCTTAAAAGTAATTATACTGAACGAAAGAAGGCAGATATAAATGAGTGTACATTGTGTACCTGTATTTCTGTAAAATTCTAGACATGCAAAGTAATCTGTAGAGACAGAGAAAATGGATAATGGCCTGGGTGAGAGGGCAGGGGACCCTGGAAGGAAAGAGTGACAAAGAATATTGAAACTTTGAAGATGCTGGAAATTTTAGTCATCTTGATTGTGGATGATGGTTTCACATATGTATACAAACGTTAAAAACTATCAAAATTGTACATTTTAAATACATGCCACTTGTATTTATGTCAATTATACCTCAACAATGCTTTAAAAAAAATCTAATCTTGACTATGAAGTTATTCCTATAAAACTGTATAGTACTAATATAACCAATATATATATATATATATATATATATATATATATATATATATATATATATATGGTGAAAACTACTTTTGATGTTGTATCTTGCGATCAAGCGTCTGGTAAGCTGGTCCAATAACACTGATCCCTTGGCTTTCACTGCCATGGAACAAATAACTTTTCAAGTCCTCATCTAACACTGTTTCTTATGGTATCTTAAAAAGCTAATGCTAGACGATATCTCCTAAGACTGTGGCTGAATAAACCATGGAGTAGATTTAGTAGTTTCTATTGATAAGGGCAAAGGGAATGAAAACCAGCAACTCAAGGACAGGAAAGACAGGTCGGTACTTTCATTTTCCCGTTAATATCTACAGGAAGAAAGATGGTTTTTGAAAGATAATCAGTTCAGTGCTCAGAGCGTCCTTGCAATCCATTCTATCCACCCTGTAGCCAAAGTAATATTTCAAAACCGCACAGCCAATCCTGTCATTCCAGCTAAAAATGCTACCATGGCTTCCTGCTGCTCACTGCCTGTACCAACAGGCCTGCCGGTAGCTGGCCAAGTGCTTCGGGATTTGATCCTCGTCTAGCTTTTCAATGCATCTTGCCTGAGTCCTAGGCCATCTGAATGCCCTGTGCTAACCACCAAGATCTTTCATGCTGCTGTGCAGTTTAGGTTCTCCAGGAAACAGGCTCTGACGTTAGGCCTCAGTGTTCCGGATGTTTACCGGGGAGAGCCCTGGAGTCAACAGCTCCAGACCTGAGAGGGCGGAAGCAGGATCAGGGAAGGAGAGATCAAACTGAGATGCAAGCCTGCTGGCCACAGCCTACAGAACAGGGTGCTCTTGAACCGGAAATAGCCCACGTGAGGCGGCCTGCATTGTTTTGTTTGTTTAAACTGCATGTGCAGTTTTTTTGTTTGGTTTGGTTTGGTTTTTAATTTTATTAGTCCATGTTTGCAGTACATGATGATTATGTTCATCATGGGGAACTGGTACATGTTCATAATGCATCTTAATTCTTTTTACTTTCCCTCCTCCAACAGCATTGGTTTTTAATTTGCAATTTACTTGGTTTTCCTTTTTATAGAGAAAAGACAGCATAGACTTGTTTTTTGGGATTTCCAGTGGTTTTAAGGAAGTCCTGCTCCTGTATTTTCCACTCACACTCTAGGAATTTACAACTGTACATTACAGATCTACACATTGCTTACCAGTTCCTTCAGTAGAGTAAGAGTATGTGTGAGAGAGAGTGTGTGTGTGTGTGTGTGTGTGTGTGTGTGTGTAACATGGTCTTGCGTATATGTGAAGTGCCTTTTCATACATTAGGAAATGCTGATTTCAGTATGAATACTCACTGGCTCAGAAATCACCTCTTGAACAAAGCCTTCCTTTTCCTTTGCTACCCTTAATTTGCCATTTTCAACATGATACCATGAACGCTCCATTAGACCTTGAGCCTTGTGAAAACCAGGCTTATTCATCCTCTGTATCTTTCACATTCAGTGAATGATTAGATGATTTTGTGATGTGCTCAGAAAACTTCGTAAGAGTTTGCTAAGCTGGAAGCTAAACATTTAACTGAAATACAATACATAGAAAAGTGCCCAAACTATTACTGTATCACTTGATGAATTATCCCAAAATGAACACCTGACAACCAACCAGGTCAAGAAACAGAACACTTTGGATGTCCCTCCTATCCCCTCTCAAGGATCCATCTTTATAAAGTATTTCTTGTTATACCAAATATCCAGGCATCCTAACCTGTAGTTTTTATTCCTTTTAAAAATAAATAACCCTCCCATCCTGCTGTTTTTCACCCTCAGATGTCTTTTTCTCTCCTTTCCCCTCCCCTCTCCTCCCTTCCCCCTTTACCCTCTCCTTTCATTCCCTTCCCTTAACTTTTTTTTTCTTCGGGGCCTTTGCACTATGGCACATCCCTAGCCATTTAAAAACAATTTATTTATGTTTTTATTCTGAGTCAGTGTATCACTAAGTTGCCCAGGGCTGGGTTCTAATTTGCCATCCACCCCGAGAAGTGCCAGGATTATACGTGTGTGTCAGCCCAATTTCCTGATGGGCCACCAAGCAATGTGCTGTCAGTCACTTACATACTCTTGTCCACAGTATGTACTCTCAAACTCTGTCATCTTCTTAAAGACATATACCTGTGACATCCCACTTCTAAGCCTTTATTTTGTGGGGCCCTGCTTCTTCCTTTGTCTTCTTTGACTGTTGTTCTTTTTCCTCACATTCTTCCTGACTTAAACAGTTTACCCATTTCCTGTTAACTTCGGACCTCTCTTCTCATTTTAGCTCCTCCACTTTTATATGCTTTAAAAAGGTTTTGCAATATGAATTGAAGCTTGGATGAGTAATTTAAGTAAGGTCCAAGAGGAGACTCTTTGAGACTGAAAGATTAAGGGAACGTGGTGAGTAATTGAGTAGAAAAGATGTCAGAATTAGAGAAAATTATTTACTTTTCTGTATGTCAGGCAAAAAAAAAGAAGAAACTGAAACTTGACAGCCTCAAAGGGTTAACCTCAAACTACTTAACGTACAAACTCAGGATATGGGTGTCAGAGTGATATAAACAACACCGCTTCAGAAAGTTTCAAAAGGTACCATTAACAGAAAGTGCTATTAGTCTAGGAGGACAAAATTCAATAATCACAAGAATTGACTACTTCTCTGGAAATGTCTCATTTCTGTATATTTAACTGTAACTTAGCTTTTTCTTTTTCATTGTGCTTAACGGTTCTTCGGTTTCATGTCATTTGAAGATATCTGTTGAGATTTGTGATTACAAGCCATGCAAGGTATGAAAAGTGTTCTCTTAAATCTTAGTGAGATGACTTCAATTACATCTAAACATGAAAAATGTATGAGTGTACTCATGTATATGTGAGCTGTTGTAAATGAATGATAAAAGACTGACCCAAGAAACTCAGTGCAGAGAATACCATTACTAAAATTAATCAGATTAAATGCTGGAATCTGATAGTGTTACTTAATTTTACAACAGTTCAGCCCAGTGTTTGCAGTAAACTGTTCCTCACATTTGGAAAGATGCTAGGCTAGGTATGGTGGACATACCTGTAATCTTAGCACTGATGCAGGAGGACTGTGTATTCGAGTCCTGTCTGGGCAACTAAGTGAGACCCTGCCTCAAAATAAAAACTAAAAAGGCTTAGGGTTGTAGCTTAGTCACAAAAGCTCTCTTAGGTTCAATATCCCCCTCAAAAAGGGGGATGCTGATACCAAAACCCCATATAGAATATGGTTCCTTGTACTTTGTCTATAAGTATCTACCTCTCTGGTAGATTTCAAGAGCCTCAAAGAGGAAAATGTGTCTTACTCATCCACACCACCAACATGGGGCCTATCACTGAAGGTGTTTCAAACCTCCTTAACCAAAAATCTTCAGTCAGTCTCAGTCCCTCTCGCCCCCCACCTTTCTCTCTCAATGACTATTTCCCAAATCTACAAACGTCAGTAGATTTTACCTCAGAAGACTAGTGTTTTATAAATCAGACCTTTTTCTCCACTCCTCACCCTACATTCAGCTCCATATCATCCAGATCATTGTTGTGGCCCCTCCCCTGACCCTCATATTCCTCTTATCTAAGGACATGTTTCTGTCTATCTTCCACATGATTTTTGGAGATAACTTGATTTTCATTACTGGGGATTGAGCTAAGGCCCTTTGCACTGTGTTACATTCCCAGCCCTTTCTTTATCGTGAGACAGTCTCACACTGTCCCTAAATTGCCAGGGTTAGGCTTGAATGTGTGATCTTCTTGCCTCGGGGTCTCAGACTCTTGAGATTACAGGTGTGCACCAACATGCCTGGTTTCTGTACTTCTAATATAGCTAGATGAAAGGAAACTTTTTGAGTGTCAACTACATGCAGGTACAGTGTTGAGCATTTATGATTGTGCCCTTTATTAATTATATTACCCATATGTGGCAGGATTGTATTGTTATAGTATTTCAACAAAATGAAATTGATAGAGATGAAGTATCATTCTGACATTATCTGTCCTCCTAATGTTGTCCTCTGTTGCTGGTTATATTATCTCACTGCCTAATATATATCACTACAAAAAGACACTTCTACTGGTTTCCTTTCACCTATAAGGTAACAGAAACTCTTTGTCCTAGCATACAAAGAAAATAAAGTTATATAATTCCACTTATTTCTTAAGGCTTATTTACCTCTGCTCCTGTGGGGTATTGTAAACTCCATTAGGCCTACATGCTGTGCCTTTGAACTTACTGGCTTCTGTCTGGCATGACATATTCCTCTTCAACCTTAAGACTCAACTCATGTAAGTCAATCACATCAAAGCTTTCTTGTCTTACCCAGGAAGCTGACAGCTCAGTCATATTATTGATCAGATGAGTATGATAGTACATTCCACACCACATTATGACTTTCTCTTGCAAGACCTTTCCTGTGTTTTGACTTTCTGCAAGATCACCAAGGCTATGGACTGTGTATTTATTCAAATTTGTTTTCTTACTCTAAAATCCATACTAAAAAAAGAATGGAGGAATTACATTCTGATGCTGGAAAAACCAATGTTTTCAACTCCCAGAAGGCAGCTTAGAGACAAGCTTGCTAATGAAAGCTACTTGCTTACACAGTTTTCAAAATATGATTGTATGAACAGGCACTGATTAAGAAGACAGTACAATTAGCAAAAAACGTAAAGACTATTAAGTGTAACTAAATAATCTGGCAGCAGGTAACAGCTATTGCTCAATTGCCAGGTACTATGAACTACTGCATCTGTCCTTACGAACACACTCATTTAACCCTTACATCAACAGGTAGTTTCTACTATTTTAGCAGTCACAGAAAGGCTGCCCATGAATATGTACAGCCCATAAGTAGCCACACCAGGACTGGGGTAAGCTGGAGAGTCTGGTTCCACAGCCATATTCTTAACTTCTTGTAACTTAACAGAAAAGTTATGGAAGAATCAGATGAGAGAGCTTCTCAGAAAGATTAAATTTCCCCATCTCTGTTCTAATTTTTAAGAGAAATTTTCAAATTAGAAAGATCTCATACACAAATAACCAGCAATGTTACTTAAGACTAAATTAGGCCATAAGAAATTTTACAACATTTCTAGAATTTGGTTAAAGACTAATAAGACCCAAATTATAAGAATAAAATTAAAAAGATACCATCTAAAATTTTATTTGTCAAGTTAGCTTCTATCTACATACAATATGTCTAGAACAAGGGTCCAAGCTTTAGGAATGCAAAATAACTACATAGAAGTATGTTTTCTATTATTATTATTATTTATTTATTTATTTATTATACTGGAATTGAATTCAAATCCTTCACACTGAGCCATATTCCCAGCCCTTTTTAAAACTGTTTTGTGACAGGGTCTAGCTAAGTTACTAAATAATCTAGACTAGCTACAATTTGCAATCCTCCTGCCTCAACCTCCCCAATTGCTGGAATGCAAGCATGCACCATCACACCCAGTGATAGACATTTATTGTTCTAAAAAAGTGAACACAGCTATTGCAAAAGATGTAAATCTTACCAACTAGTTAAATGATAGACAATAAAAGTTTAGTTATGTAATGTAGTTATAGAACAATAATAAATGTTAAATATTCAAGTTATTTTTAAAAATAATTTTGACTATTGACCTGGAAAATTTTTTTCTTAAATTTTCAGAATCATACCCACACTGGGAGAAATTTTATAAAACAAAAAATTGCTACTATTGTAAAATTCCACAGAAATTAAATTTAAGAAACGGAGAAGAAAACTGAAACACAAAGTTCTAGACTGAATGTTAAGTAAAAAGAAACAACAAATGAGCAAGATTTGTTTTAGTTTATGACTAAAATGGAATAGCATTAGGAAAACTTCTCAGGAAGCCAGAACACAATATAAATCAGTAAGACTTTCCATACCATTCTAGTCACAGGAAATCTTAAAATATCAGTCCATTCTGCCTGTGTGTACAGCAAAGTCAGTTTCTAAAGCATTTAACAAAATGTACAAGGTACAAGGTAGAAATTGTGCGCTTTGTCAAATGAAAGATCAGCTTGTATGCTAATCTTTTTATAAATATCAATTCAAAGAAAGAGAATACTTAATACAAGTTATACGAATTCTTGTCAAAACTGGAAAAAGAGAAAACTACAAGGAATGAAAATTAAGTAAGAGAAAGGTAATTCAGCATTCAAAAGTTTTGTACTTGTTGAATGGATAATTACAGAATCAGAACTACATAAAGTAGTGGATTTGCAATATGCTGCTGGAGTGTGGAGACCAGACAACTGCGGCCACATGGACAGAAGGAAGTTCCTGACGCACCCAGCTGTTCTAAGTATCCCAGCCCAGCAGCCAAACATGTAAGTAAAGAAACTTTCACATGAGCATAGCCTCAGCTGTCACTTTCCTGCAATTATTTGAAGGAATCCAGCTGGACAGAGCCTTGCTCTGCCAATCCCTAGAAAAATGAAATATAACTAAAAATTACCATCTTAAGGTATTAAGTTTTGCTATGGTATAAAAAAGTTTTGCTATAGTATGTTACACACAGCAATAAATGATTTGAACATGTAAAAAACATCTAGTGAGCTATCTAATACTTCTTAATTTATTTGTAAGACCATAAAATTTAGCATGACTCTAGAAATGTATCTAAATTCAGATGTATCATATATATATATATATATATATATATATATATATATATAATTTATTTATTTGAGACAAGATCTTACCATATAGACCATATATAGATAGATAAATGATAGATAGATAGATGTGCAGATATATCTATATGTATAGAGAGAGTGACAGAGATATCATAATGCAATATAATACTCTTACTTACTTTACTGGGCACAAAAATGAGTTGTTAGGTCTTGAAATTTCCAAGTGCTGTAGTATGATGCAATAAAACTAATAGAGATGTGAATATAATATAGAAGTATATATTAACAGGAAATAGTATATAATAGCCTTTATTTTAAAGCAATTTTAGGTTGATGGCAAAATTGAGTATAAAATACAAAATTTTCATGCACCCTTTCTCTCATACATGTAAGTCTTTCCCCACTATAATCACCCCACACTAACAGGGCTCATCTGTTACAATCCATGAAGCTACCTCATTATCTCTGCAAGTCCATAGGTCACATTTAAGTTGAATCTTGGCCTTGTACATCCTACAGTCTTTACAAAGATCTAACAGTATGCACTCACCATTACAGACTGTACAGAGCGGTTTCACTGCCATGCAAGTTCACCATGCTCTGCTGGTGCATCCTTTTTCCCTACTCAGTCCTGACAATCACTAATTTTTGTTGTTGTTAAAGAAAACAAAACAAAAAGACTAAAAACAATGGTACAGAACCTCAAATCAAGACAATAGGAGATCAACAATGGTCACTACCTTGTGCATTGTCATCCTCAAAGTGGTTGCCCAGATCACAAGATACAGGCATGAAAAATGATCAAGCAACGAAAGCACAAACTCTTCCTTTGATGAACTCACCAAGACTAGTAGTATGATTACCTATCATAATATATATATATATATATATAATCTTTTCCCTTCTTTTCCTTCTCCACTCCCCCATCCCAGTTGTTCCCTCCTTCTGAACAGTTCCCCCCACACACAAAATCTACTGTACATTCTGATTCCTATTTATTCTTTCAGTTTTTTACTCTAAGAAAGCAAGATGTTTATACATGCAAGTCTGAGTTACTTCGCCTACGAGTATAGTCCCAAGTTGCATCCATTCACCTACGAAAGCCTGAGTCCATCCTTTACAACTGAATAGAACTCTGGTGTATAAAAATACCACATCCTTTCTATCCATTCTGTGGTTGATGGGTGTTTGGGTTGTTTCTGAGATCCAGCTATTACAAATTGTGTTGCTATAAACATGGGTGCACATATACAATGCTCTCAGTTGCTTTGGGAAAATAGCCAGAAGAGGAATAGCTGGGTCGAATGGGACTTCCAAACCTAGTTTTTTTTAGGAATATCCACATTGGTCTCCACAGAACCACTGATCTTTTCACTGTTCTCCATAGTTTTGTCTTTTCTAGAATGTGATGTAGTTAGAATTGCATACTATGCACTCATTTCAGATTCGCTTCCCTCATTAATATGCACTTAAGATTCTTCCAAGTCATTTCATGGCTTGGTTATTTTTTAAAAGAATACTCTTGTCAGGGCTTGGGATTTAGCTCAGTGGCATAAGTGCCTACCTTGCAAGCACTAGGTCGTGAGTTCAATCCCCAGCACACACACAAAAAAAAAGAAAAAAGAAAAAAGAATACTCTTGTCACACTTTTGTATCCTTCACTCATTCCTTAATCCTTTTATATTGTATTTCAGTCCTATGGAACTGACTCTGTGGAACTCCATCCTTGTGAAGATCACAGAACCTTTCTAATCATAAATCCAAAAAAGCCTTTCTCATACTGAATACTGTGGCCTATAACCCTAAAATCTTACCTTTAGCTTTGTAGGACTGCTTTTCTTGCTACTCCTCTCTTTCTGCTCATTCCTTCTTAACAAGGAAGTATGTATGTTGTTTTCACCCTTGTCCATGTGCTCCTTTACTATCTCAGCAATTGTATCATATGTCCATGGTAGCCTCTCTCTAGAATACTCTTTGATAATTTCCCTTGTTTCTTACAGCCAACCAGTTTTTAGTTCATCCTCCCTATTACATCTTGCAGCTGCCTTTGCTTTGGTCCTTTCCTTGTGGAGGACCTCATTGACTCTTATTGCTATAAAAGCAAGAGTCCTAGCCAGCTCTTTGTTGTAAACCTATTTGCTTCTAGTCCATTTCATTCACTTTTACCAGGTTAATTTTCCTGGGTGTTCTCATTGACTAATGCCTACTTTAATGTCATTTGATGTACGAATGTACCCCTGTAAGGATACTTATGCCAGAGGACTTCCAGAACTGCTTTGGAAAATGGCAAGGGAGATTGACCCCAGCCTTTTCCCATGAGTCAGTGCCATCCATGGACCAAGGGTAGAGAGAACAAAGCTACATCAGCAAGCAAACCCTGTCTGGTACCAGCAACATGCACAGGCCACCAGTAGACCAGGAACAGACAGACCCCAGCCTCTCCCCATCAGTTAGCACAATTCACAGACCAGGCATAGAGAGAACAAAGTTGCATCAGCAAGTAAACCCCGCTTAAGAACCAGTGCCATGCGCAGGCCACTGTCAGACTGGGAACACACAGACCCCAGCCTGTCCTTATAAATCAATGCCATTCATGGGCCACAGGTAGAGAGAACAAAGCCACATCAGCAGGCAAACCCCATCTGGGAACCAGTGCCATGTGTGGGCTGCTGCTGGACTGGAACAGACAGATCCCAGCCCATTATGGTGCATAGGCTGGCAAACAAGAAATGCCTCCCACCACCACCACCACCATAAGTGACAGGCTTATCCAGAGAAACACAAGCTGTGATGATAGCTATGGAGGTGAAATGCAATTGGATGCTAATAGTACTTTGGTGTTTCACTAATGTTGCAGATCTAGGGCCAGTGGTCTGATCATAGATCAAGAGGATAGTGGTACACAGTGTGAAATCAAGGAAGGATCTTCCTCTGATGGTTGCAGCCATTATTGATTCCCTACAGTCTCATTTTGGAAGTCCTATATCATTTCCATTGTTTTGTTGGGTTGGGTTTTATTCTCTTTTGTTTTGTTTGACTATATCAAATCTGATGTCAGGAGCAGCTTTTTTTTTTTTTTTTTTTTTTTTTTTTTGGTAGTGGGGATCAAACTCACGACCTCATGCTTGCCAGACAGGTGTTTAAGTCATTGATCTAAATCCCTGGCCCAGGAGCAGCTATTTCAAAGATAGCAAGCTATATTGTGGTAGCAATTTTGGATTTATTAAAGGCTTGTTTTGAAGTCCTTTATTGCATTCATTGTTTTGTTTTTTTGTTTCTATTCTATTCTGTTCTGTTTGATTTTCACTATATCTGAAATTATCTACAGCTATTTTGAAGATATCAAAAGGCACGATGGTAGCTATTGTTGATTTCATAATGTTTTGAAGTCCTGTATCTTTTACAATGTTTTGTTTGATTAATTATTTTCTGTTCTATCCTCTTTAAAATAAAAAAGAAACAAAAAAATGGCAAGGGTGATGGAATCAGTGTGTTCAAAGTAAGGAAAAATATTTTCAGGAGGTATCTTAGCAATGTGTCTTTAACCATAATAAAATTTTAAAATTTACATATCCTCCATATAGTTTAATTATACTTCATATACTTATTATGTGAATAGTATAAATTTTAACATAAGGAGCTAAAGATGGCCTATCAGAGAGCAAAAAAATACAAAGCCTCCCAGGAGAAACAACTCATATGCCAGAATAAAACACCCTGGAGAGATCCAGACAGAGGGAAATGGAACCTCTTGACACAGGAAGAAATTAAAACATATAAAAGCTCATCAAACACACAGTCTTGGGGCTACAATTGGAACAGCTGGAATTACTGGACATGGCGTTTTCACTGCGACCTGCAATGTTTACGCCGGCCTGAATTTGCAAATTTGTGCCAGCTGCCAGAGCTGCCCAAACTTGTTCTCACCACCACACACAGGAGCCACAGATGTGCTGAAGTCGGGGGTTGGTGAGCCCAATGGAGAGTGGAGCTGGCAAAGGGACCTTCATTAATCCACTGTCAGTGCTGGGAATGAGACCCCCCCGCCACAGGAAGGGCGTGACCAAATGGGTGACATGTTGGAATCAGGCAGGAGGAGCCTGAACTAGGAACAACAGTGACTTCAGTTGGTTGCTCCCTTCCCAATGCAGATTCATGGGATTTGCTTGGACTGGGTCTCACCCCTGGCTGGGACCCAATAAGCCGACCCAAACCAATTCCTTATGCCTAACACACACTAGCCTGGTGAAGGCCCCTGAAGTTTAACTGGCCTGGTAGGGAGGGGCCAGCATACACAGCCCCTGCTTACACCTCAGCAACAAGAGCTAACAGGAGAGGGCAGAAATCCCTCACCAGCATACTTCAGAAGAACCATTATCAACAAGGAAAGGGGCTGAGACCTCCACTATACAACTGTATGGAAGAAACCAAAACCATGACAAGAGAGAGAAACAAGAAAAAGCCCCCAAACCAAAACCCTGAGAACACTGATGCAGGAGATGGAAAAACAAAAGAGACTGAGGGCAGCAAACATGCACCATCAGACATGGCTTCAATGGACATTAAGAGATATCTTTGGGACCTTGTAGATGAGCTCAAAACTGAAATATTAAATCAGGTAAAGCAAGATATAAGTAGATTAATAAAAGAAATGCTAAGCATCTCTCAGGAAGACACAGATGGAAGAAGGGAGGAAAACACAAAAAATGAGAGAAACATTTGATAAAGAATATAAAGTAAATATAGAATACATGAAGCAGATTCAAAGAGATTACAAGGAAACTAAAAACTCCATTGAAAGCTGGCAATACTCCTTAAAAGAAACTAAGGATAGACTATCAAATCTTGAAGAAAAATTTGCAATGTGTGATCATGAAAGGAAAGATTTCTTA
This sequence comes from Hydrochoerus hydrochaeris, assembly GCA_004027455.1. NCBI lineage: Eukaryota > Metazoa > Chordata > Mammalia > Rodentia > Hydrochaeridae > Hydrochoerus > Hydrochoerus hydrochaeris. The sequence goes on along the minus strand of PVLA01004561.1, from coordinate 61,518 downwards.
AAAATAACAAAGAAACAGGCAATAACAATACAAAGGCTAGAAGACAACAAGAGAATCTACAATTTAAGAATAAGAAATGTAAATGAAGAAGCAGGAATACAAACAGGAGAATTACAAAGGCTATTCACTGAACTAATTAAGGAAAACTTCCCATGCATGGGAAAAGAAAATGACATTGGTTGTATGAGGCACACAGAACTCCAGCCACCTACAACCAAAACAGAGCTACACCCAGATGTATAATAATCAAGATACTAGAAATTCAATATAAAAACAGAATATTAAAAGCCATCAGAGAAAAGAAACAGATGACCTATGAAGGTAAGCCCATCAGGATCATGGCTGCCTTCATGACACAGACCATCAGATCAAGAAGAGCTTGGAGGAAAGTATTCCAAGCCCTGAAAGAAAATAACCTCCAGCCCAGATTGATGTACCCTATAAAGCTGTCACTAGAAATTAATGGAGAAACAAGATGCTTCCATAACAAAGAGGAACTGGGCAAGTTTGTGACCACCAATCCAACCCTACAGAGAATACTGAAGGACATTCTAGAGAGAGAGAAAAAAATACCAGGATTTTGAGAACAGTGGCAGAAAGTCCTCAGTGAACAGGGCAGAATGAAGGAGAAAAGTAGATAAAGGCAGAAAAATAGCATAGCAGAAATGAGGCAGAGAAGGAAGGCTAGAATCTCTAACATAGATGGCCTTGATACACTATATTTTAATAGTGTACCAGGACTTAAAACCCACATTACTCACACCTCTCTGCTTAGATGTATTATATTCTGTTCCAGTCATTCTACTGGTACTAGATTTGAGGGCACAGGCAGTTATCCCAAAAATAGCAGGATATAGTATGGTAATCATCTTTAATTTCTTATTAACTTAACCTAAAGCTCTGTATAACCTACACTGTTTTACCATGACTGATTGTAATCAAATCTGGTTTGTTAGATCGCTGTTTTGTATTGATAGATTTTATTCAAAGCTGTTATGATTGATTAATAGTATCAAGTATGAGAGTACTGGCAACTACACAGAAGATGACAAGATTCACTAGAATATCCACTCTGGTTTGATTATTACCTGCCTTTGAGGTTTGATACTGTCTACAATGTTTTATTTTTACTAATATTGTTATGTACCGCTATATTCAATTATATTGCTATATTCCATTATGCCTGATGATATAGACAATTCTATTGAAGATAATAAGAACCAACACAGTAATCATTGTAGATCACCTTTTACTGTGGTTTTATATGACTTTTTGGTTTCATGTTTTTATAGGAATTTGTTTTGTTTAGTTTTGCTATGTTTTGTTTTTCCTTCTAATACAGAAAGGATAGAAATACATGTAGAGACTCATGTGTGCATAGCTGTTTACAGTCTCACCGTTTGAATACCTACTTTGTATGCTTTAATTTTGTAACTTGAACTATTATTTCTAAGAGGACAATATGTAATTTATCAACTAGTGATTTCTTACTGTTTATCTTTTTTTTTTTAAGTCTGTATTATCTCTACCCTTTACATGTTTTTTTCTCTTTAAGTAAATAAAAAATTCTAAAATAATTATAATCGAGAGAGCTATTGTTTTGGTGCATAAGATAATGATTAATAACTTGCAGATAGGTAAAAGCAGTGAAATTTTAATCAGAAAAAAATTCACAAAATGAAATAAAATGGCATCTTTCTCAGTATCGAGAAAAATAAACTAGTTAATGCAAAGAAAACATATTGTATCTTTTTGCTTCAACAAATATTTTAAAGTTTTTAATTATTGTTATTATTATTATTAGAGTTAGCATCTCACTATGTATCTCAGGCTGGCCCTGAACTCATTAGTAGCCCAGGCTGGCTTTGAACCCACAGTGATCCTCTTGCCTCAGCCTCCTATGTTGCTGAGATTACAGGTATGTTCCAAGACACCTGGCTGTAAAATTTTGAATTATAATGTAAGGCAGAATAGTAAGTGCTATAGTATATCATAATTCTGATCTGTGTGACAGTACTTGTGCTCTGGAGCTTATGAATTTAAAAAACTATTATAATATTTAATTTTGGTCATGAATATTTTTTTAATTATTTTTTTGTAATTATTCTTTTCTTCAAAGAATGTTTCAAAAAGCAGAATTTTATAGCCTAAGCATTTCCCAAAATGTAGAAAAAGCTACAAGCTCATGTACTGTATATATAATCTTTGTGCATTTGAGTCAGTAGAAAGCACACATAAAGAAACAATGAAAGAATTAGAGAACTATTAAATATTTAAAGCCCTACAATTTTATTTCTCATCTCCTGGGAGTGTATGTGTATGTAAGTAAATATACAGATAAGTATATATAGATAAGCATTTTGTTTTTCCACTGGGAGACTTTTTAGATTTGCAGGCAAAGGAGTGAGATAACATTAGGGTAATTTTTCCAACATTTTTCCTAGTAAAATTTTAACTAACTTTACAGAAAGTTGTTTCTTTTGGCCTGTAAGCTACCTGGCAGTCATATACATAATCATCTTATCTGGGTAAGAAAACAGTAATCTAAAAGTCAGGAAACATGATATTATTCTTGGTTCTATCACTGATTTTTTTAATCTAACCAAATATTTATGTTTTTAGTTTATAAAAAAATTTTAAAGGAGACTCACTAGCCCTAATTCTTGTTTTTCAATGTAGTAACACTTTAAAAATATGAATAGAGGATGACTGATACGCTTAAGTGTTAAATCGATAGAAAATACATCTTTGCTTAGTCCCTGTTTTAACATTTGCTGAGACATTCTAGACACCAAACAAGCATGAGGAATCATATTGTATCCAACAAACTCACCAGCTAGTGAGGCCCATAACATTGGCTGCTGAACAAGTTTGGCATAAACCATGAAATAAACTTTTAATTTTCAGAGTTTTGGGATTTTTGATTTATAGAGAAGATACAGTGAATGTGTACCAGTGTTACGCATACACAATCTTGGGTAGATGTGAGAAAAGAGTGCAATGTGACTACACCAGTCTGTTAACCAACCCAGACAGGGGCAGGAGCTTTGGTGAAGAGACAATAGAAGCTTGGCACATACGTATCAATAAAAGAACAAGAGTATATTGCATTATTGTTTTGAGAGCCTGTTAGTGAAATTGAAGGAGAAATGCCCAATGATAAAATTCAAGGCTACTTTTCACTTTATTATTGTATTCCAAATTGTCAGATACTTACTGTTGCTACAAAATTAAAACTAAAAACCTTATCTAGTTGATTTAAATCTCTTGTAAAATTTTTTTAATTGCACACTAAATATTACATAGTAACATTTTCGTTGAAGCACGCAACTATTTCTTGTTTGTCTACACAATAGTTCAAGGCTTTTAATAATTTCTTATATCCATAAGCTGGTCTCTCTTTAGCTTCAACCATACTATACTTTTTCCCACTATACCGAGGGGGGTACTTGACACCCATTCTGAAAACTTTCAAGGGCTCCCCATTAGAAAAGGATTAATAACATTACATATCTATGTACATCTCTCTCTTCACATACAGGGTCTGTATGCATATATCCTTTCCCCCCTCTGTGTGTACGTATCTTGATATGATATGTGATAGCAAGTGATATTCAGTAATTTACTTATTTACTTAGTCATTCACTTATTGATTCAAACAAGTTCTCAGAGAGTGCCTATTCAATGTCAGCATAGGCACAGGGCATGCAACAGTGCACAAATGGCGACAAAACTTACATAATGCACAGAAATCAGAAATTAAAACATAGGGCAATAGACAAAAGAGGAATAAGACAATGGCTTCCATACTTCTTTGTACAGACACAGGGAAACTCTCTGAAGATTGAAAACTTGGTGGTAAAAACACGACAAATGGCAAAGCTCAAGAGAGGCCGTAGGAAGCAACAGCAGCCAGGCCAGTCAAGACATTGTGCCGAAGACACCTACGGGATCTGAAGTGTCTGTTGCGTGGATCCAGAACTAGAGTCCCCTTACCATGGGCTCAGACCATCTCAGCACGTTAAATGCTTGTGTGTAAATAGCCACTTAAAGGTTTTTTTTGCTTAGTATTTTTATTATGTTCTCTAATCTTATGGCATGAACTATTTGCCTGTTTTTCAGAGTGCTCCCCCATGAAGTAAAAGAAAATTCAGTATCAATCAAGTTATATGTTAATCAATCAAAAGTTACTTATTGGGAATCTATTGGACAAGTGATCAGCATATAATAGAAATTTTGATGGTTTTACTAAGAATTAAATCAAGAAAATTTGAATAAATATGTTTTTAGTACAAAGTCATTATTTTACTGAATATAAGCACTTTTTGAAAATCTTTAAAATCTTTGGGGCACTATTACCTTTCAAATAGTTGCAAATATTTAGAAACAAAACATTTACTAGTCCTTGTTTCCTACCTGACACAAAATTAAGGCTCTGAAAAAACATCGGAGTGCTCATTTAAATTATAATTATGCAAACCAGAAGAACTTGGTTAAACATAAAAAATGCAAAGTCTGTATCACTCCCTATTCTTTAATCCAAATTCAAATAAGAGGGCAGGAATCCAAGGAAGGATGCACTGTACTTTTCTCATTTCCTTCTTGGTGCCTTTAAGAGATAATGGAGCCTAATTCTGCTGGCCTCTATTGCTTATTAGCTCTAGATAAGATGTTGGACTCACTGGGTGTCTATTTCCATGACAATTTTTTAAAAACTTGTTCACACAGAATGTAATTTTCTTGGAGGTAAAGTTTATGTAAACTATTGATTATGGGCATGTGGAAGGTAAAGAATAATTGCCTTCCTTCTTTGTGTAAGTGCAAGATTGCACTTCTTAAAATAGCCTATATTTGAAAACTATTACTACTCAGCAAGCTAGGTTTCAAAACATACCAAAATGAGGCTCAGAGAGGCAAAACATCTTCTCCATATAACCCTGTTTATAAGAAGCTTCATCAAAACTAGAATCTGGATTCCTATTTCCCTGTACAATGTGCTTTCATATGATGCTACATATGGTAATAAATGCCACTTGCTCATTTATTTATTCACTTGAACATATATTTATTAAATGTCTACTCAATGTCAGGCATAGCCACAGGGTATACAACAATGAAAAAATAATAGTATTTTCCTTTATCAGTGGAGAAGATAGAAAAAAATCACAAAATGTAAGTCAAGTGTTGGCATTAAGTACTATGAAAAAAGAATGTAGCAAGCAGGGAATCATAGGCATAAAGCAGGGGAAAATCATTAAGTCTGAATAGGGTGGTCCAAAAACATTCGTGGAGGATGTGACATATAACAAGGACTTGAAGGAAAAGAGGAATACAAATCTCCATGAGTCTTCCAAAAAGGGAAATAAATGTAAAAGCCCCAGGAGGAGATTTCTATGCATCATGATTGCGGAAAGCAAAGAGAGCAGTGTGGTCAGAGCAGCGTAAAGGAGGAAGAGAGGATGGGGAGACAGGCCAGGTTGTGCTTGGCCTGTCTGCTTCTGCTGTAAGTGAGGTAGGAAGCCCCTGGAGGGTTCAAGCAGGAGAGTGACATAATCTCATGTTATAATTGGACTATGACAGCTGCTATTTAAAGAGAATAGTTTGTAAGTGTAATGGTAGAAGCAAAAAGATTGGTGAGGAGTTTGTAAGAATCAAGATAAAATGCAGGGGAGGCCAAGAGTGACACAGCAGAAAGAGTCAAAAGGGGATATATTTTAAGGGTTGAGCCCACATGATTTCTTGATGGTTTAGATATGAATGTAGGCAAAGAAAAAGAGGAAAGGATGACTCTCAAGTTCTTAGCTGAACAATTAAATGATGGAATTATCATTTACTGAAGTGTAAAACACTGCAAGGGCAACAGATTTGTAAGAAGACCAAAGAGTTCCATTTTGACATGCCGAGTTTGAGACGCATCTAACACAGGCAATTGAGTACATGTCTGGTGTCTATGAGGAAGATGTAGACTAGAAATATATGTGGGTATATATATATATATATATGTATATATATATATATATATACATATATATATATATATATAATCACTAGCACATATGAGTAAAGATCCAATACATGCTGAGATCACCAAGGAAGTGATATGGACAGAGCAGAGGCCAGAAGATGGTGCCCTAGTGCACTCCAGTATTGAGATCAGCAAGCAATGGAATGCCATATTAACTGTTCAAAATGCTGCTAATTTCTCAACTCAGATGAGGACTAAGAATTGGCCATAGCATTTATCCATGTGACTATCATTGGTGCCTTGTCAAGTATGACATCAGGTTGAAGATGGGCTGCCCAAGAGGAATGGGTTCAGGAGTGACAGAGAAGGAGGAAGGAAAGAAAGGAGAGAGGGAGGGAGGGAGGGAGGGAGGGAGGGAAGGAAGGAGAGAAAGAAGGAGAGAAAGAAAGAAAGAAAGAAAGAAAGAAAGAAAGAAAGAAAGAAAGAAAGAAAGAGTCAATTTTAATGTATTGGCCATGAACTTTCTATATGGTGGTTAAATATTTACAGTTTTAAAATTATAATAGTAACTTTTTATTGAATACTTTTCATAAGTTCAAGACCAGCCTGAGAAACTTAATGAGAACTTGTTTCAAAATTTAACAATACACAGGGTTGGGGATGTAGCTCAGTGGTAATGCATCCCTGGAATCAATCCCCAGTATCAAAAATGAAAATGGTGTGATAGGCCTTGGGTTCAATAACCAGTATCACACACACAAAAATGTCTTCCAATAATATATAGTCTACAGGTGAGAAAATTGATGGTTAAAGTTTTCAGTACATTCTTCAAGGTCCTGTATGTGGTAAGGCTGGGAGCAAGCCTTTGAACTTGATCTGTCCGATTCTTCATTTTTACCTTTCACTAAGTGCCACATTGTCTTTAAAATGTTGCAATAAATTGCCATATCAGAAAGACTCTTTCCTGAGGTTAAACACTGACTTGGGAGCGAGAACATAGAGAGATTAACAAGGATCCACACTCCCAGTCAGTCAAAGTGTCCTTAATCACTGGCAGGCAAGAGCCACAGGGCTGTTCATCATGGCAGCTATCAGCCAGGTAGCAGCCGGCTACTGCCCATGAAGCCCTTTTCAGCATAAACTGACTGGACGAACCAGTCTTAGCGAAGTTGCTAAATTCAAATAACAACTTCTATGAGAAAGAAATTCAGCTCCATGAACATTTATAAGACCAAAGAGCTTAGGTCTGTCTACTACCCCAGTAATTCCAATATAAAGACAGGGAATAGAGTGTTATCTTACCTGGTTTTTATGCATAAAAAGCTGCCCTATTTACCCCTCAGCAGAAGGGATCTGTGTTAGATGGGACAGACCCATTACTTTTTACATTCTGCATCTAATTTGACTTTTTAAATTTACCCTATTTCTTGCTGTTGACAAACATCAAACAGAATTGCAATGAATCTCCATATGGTCACCAGGATAAAACATGAGAGTCACAGTTGCCTCTGTTCTGAAAGCCTGAGACAGAATTCTGTCACAGCTTGGTCCAGTACTTAGGAGGAAAAAGTTAAGCTATGAAATGGACTTGCATTAAGATCTAGGTAAAAAATTCTATCTTCTGGCTTCATATTCTTTTTAAAAGAAAACAGGATAAAACCAAGGAAAATAAAACCGAGTAAAACCAATCAAAATAAACTAGTAGTATAAGTGATACAGGACTTCAAAATCTTACAAAATCAGCAATAGTTACCATAATGCCTTTTGTTGTCTTCAAAATAGCTGCAGACATCTTCAGACATAGTAAAAATCAAACAGAACCAAATAAAGTAGAAACAATAAAAACAGAACAATGAATGCAATAAAGGACTTCAAAATAACCTACTAGGAAATCCAAAATGGCGACCATAATGTGTCTTGCTATCTTTTAAATAGCTTCTCATGCTATCAGATTTAACATAATCAAACAAAACAAAAGAGAATAAACCCAATGCAAGAAAATAATGAAAATGATATGGTTCCCAGGTGGGGAGCACCTCCTTGTGAGCCCTAGTTCTTTCCCTCCCAAAGTCTGCAAAAGACGCTGACTCATGGAGAGATGCTTGGGTGTGGCTGTCCCCACTTGGCAACAGCCTGCGTATGACACTGATTTCCAGGTGGGGATTTATACTCTTCTATGTGCTATGGTAGAAAATAACACACTGCAGTTTCATATGATAATCACATTTTAAGACCAAAACTTTACCATCAGCATTTACCCCGACAAAATCTATAAACATTTACCATTTAATATTCTTTTACTCATTGCATTTAATGATAAATCAAAGCATGGTGAAAAACTGATACTGATTAATTTAACTCTGGGTCCCTGATAGAGCCTACTTTCATGGTTATGTCTAACAGAAGTTGTATTAAGTAAATCTTGTCTTCGATTTTTTTAAGTCTTTCTTCCTTAATGTAGTTTCTAAATGTTTTATGAATTCAGGGAATGTTTCAGTTCAAAACTGAAATATAAGTTGGAGAAGAAAAATGAAGCCTCCCTATATTTTGAGTATGAAATTTCAACCTGAGGCACAGAAACTCATTGCATTATGAAAGGAATGCAAAGTACACTGTATGAAATGAGTACCATTTCATTTTTCCACTGAGGGCCATGAATGTGTTGCATTGGATACATAGATGCTCAGGTCCACACATGAGGACAGGAGCTCTGCAGTTGTTCTTTGCCAAACGGAAAACAATTGGATGACTCAGGAGTTCTCTTCTAACAAATGGGCAGTAGCTTTTGAAAACAGTATTTAAAAAACCAACAAGCTAATAGTTCCTTTAAAACTAAAGAAAAATAAGCTAATGATTTCTGAAGTCTTTGGAAATGATGAAATTCAAACTTATGGTGAGAGTTGGAGTGAGGAGCCATTAAAAATACAGATCTGTCATATCTATATTGTAGGCTTTATAATCTGCTGTGAGAAAAGGTAAAATGAAAATATTATGATTGGTTAAAATAACAGATTACATTTAAGTGTGGCCAAGGTACGACAGGAAAATGTGTGCCGAGCCCTCTGACATAGGACTTCCTCTTCCAGGATCCCACTGTCTCCCTTCTTCCTAGAACAAGAGGCCCACTGACCTCACTTGCTGCTAAAATGATTCTTTTTTAAAAAGCAAAACTGTTTCTCATTCAACACTTGTTTTACTGTTTAACTACAAGTAAGAAAATCAATCACCAATGTACACGAGTGTATACACATTGAATTAAACGAGGAAAACAATTTTTCCTAAAATATACATATGGGTTGTTTCGGGCCAGGCAGAAAAAACAATAGGCTAATTGAATTCTTCCCTTTTCATCTGATTATTTTTGGTCATGGAAAGGCATAAGCGAGGCTTGGCTAAAACACCAATCATGCATTTTGTGTAGCTGCACTTAAGAATTCACTGCATGAATTCCCAGAGGGTTCTCAGGTAAAGAAATTCAAACTAACATTAGAAATCATGCCATAATACTATAGCATTTTACTGTAAGTGAGAGCATTAGAAATCATGCCATAATACTATAGCATTTTACTGTAAGTGAGATGCAGGAATTTCCAGGATTCTGGAAAACCATCTGGAGGAAAAGGGCTCCTGAAAAATGGAATGACATGGAGACTGTCAGATCCATAAATTATATGAAGGAAAACATCGTGGATTCAAACAAATACAAAACAAGAATGTGAAACTGCTAGCAATAAACAAAACAGGATAAAAGGATGTGAAATTATTTCAGATTTATTACCTGAAAATGACTGGTTGCTCTGCTTCATCCTGAGCCAAGGAAGTGTGCAATGGTCAGGGAAAAGCACATTTTTCCTTTCTGTCATGAAGTATAGCTGAGAAAACACCAAATTTGTGAAGTTTTTTTTTTTCTTTTTTCCTCCCACTGCCTCTTCCTAGACCCAGATAAGGTTTTAACCCTTACCCCTTTGGCGAGAACAGCATTTCCCCTCATCTCAGAGCATTGTTATCAATACTGGTGAGAACAGGACCAAAAGAGATTAGCTATGCTGAAATATGCCCATTGTAAGTACTTCAAGGACATTGCAACGAGAGCCAGTATACACTAAAGTTATTTATTGCTAGTACAGAAAATTGTATGAAGTGGAGCACTAGGAGGGAATGAAAGATCTGGGCTAAGCCTTTGAGGATGGGGAAAAAATTCTATGTAAAATAAGAACCCGGCAAGGAAATTTTAAAAAAAATATTTTTTTTACCTATGCTTCATACACACAAATCAACCAAATAAATAAAAATAACTCTCTAAAACCAGTTAGAAAATAATATAAAACTTTACTGAACCAATTATAGTGCACTATTACTCTAAAAAATAATAATCAATTTGATATGCCTGTGACAACTGAAATTCTGGAACAATTATTCCAACGATCTTACTACTTTAAAGGGAAAAAACCTTAAAATAATTACATCAGCATATGGGCTCTGGAAAATTTCTTCTACTATACTAAGGTCAAATGAACGTTTCCTGTTTCACGTTTCTAGTACACGTTGTCTTTTCAGACAATAATAGGTGAAACAATAGTTTGGCAGGAGCTCTGTGCATACGAAGAAATGCTCTGGCTCCTGAACACTGCAAAGACCTCAAAGAGTCCGAGAAAGGCAGAGATGTGTCAGGGGGATGGTGGCGCTGGAGAACGAAACTCAGGAAGCTGCACGTCCTTGTCTGCAGCCTTCCATCGGTCTTCCAGTTCTTGACCTTTGCTGTTATGTTATTTACACATACAACATTAATTCCTGTGTCTGAATAAACTGTCTTTTTGTCAATTTGTTTGGCTTTTGTTTGTTTTTTACTTGTTTGCAAAGTTAAACTGCAAATAGGGAAAACGAGTGTGTCAGTGGTTCTATTTCAGTGTGGTTAACCACATTGACCGTTGCTTCCACTATCCAGCCTGCTTCTCCGGACCCCAAAGAGTCCCTCTAGACAACAATGCTCCTCACCACGTTCTGCAGCCCCCTGAGAATCTGCTTTATCTCCGATCCTCAGAGCTACTCTGAACACCACAAGCCAGATCCACCAGTACTGGTTCCCTCACAACCTTGTTCCGTCCTCCATCTTCTCGGGTGCCATCCTGGGGCCTCCAGCACATGCTGGCATCCAATCTGCCCATGAAAGTATATCGGTGCCAGTCATTTCCTAAGACTCATCTCTAACACTCTGCTGCTCAGTTAAGTAAAGGACATGTAAGGAATCAGGATGCAGTGTGGTAGTTAACAGTGAAACAACTGTTTTAGAGTGTTCTCAATAATATATCACTGATAAATATTTCAACAAATACAGATCTACACACTTATTTTTAATGATTGAATAATATTCCATTCAGGAGATATGTCATTTATTTCATAAATTTCCCACTGATGAAATCATTTTTTAACTTTGACTGTCACTAACAGCACTGAAATTAATATTTTGCTAATCTGATAATGAAAAATAGCTCTTGTGCTTTTATTTCTATTCTTAATCTTTGGTGAGTTTTAATATTTTATAGGCCATTTATATTCATAGTGAAAGAGTTTTGCCCTAAAATAAGTTACAGGACATTATGGCGGTGGGAGGTGGAATCAAGGGATGTTTACATTGAAGTCACTTCCTCCTTCTCCTATTACAACTTCCTTTTTCCTTTCCCAGTGCATGTGAAAAAAGTTCCAATCAGCTCCTCAGGGGTCATCAATGCCCGTCCTAAGCACCACCCCAGGTCAGAGGTTATATGTATATCCCATATCCCACATTCGGGTCAGAGGAAGCCAGACCACCTATGGTAGGGAACTCCTCTCCACGTCCTTGGAATAAAAGCCACTTTTTACTTTTATATTTTTGCTCTTTTATTTCACCAAAAATGCTAACATATAGATGAATTATTACATTCATTTTTTCTGTTACAATGTTTTCTTCTTATTGATTCATAAGAATGCTTTGTATATTAGAGATACCAACCCTCCCATCTGTTATATCATTCTCATGTCACAAGGATTTTTTGAGTTGGTTCATTACTTTTCAAATCTATCTTTATATTTTTACCAGAGCAAAACCTCAATTTTTGCCTATATTCCTGGAGCATTACTTACTTGTGAAATTTTTTTAAATAACTTTGTTCTTATTTAAGAACGCAAACATTATCTAAGAGGATGCCAACTGAGATGATTTTTAAAATTAAACTAGGAAGCATCAAAGAAATATCCATATTCATGTGTGGAAATGCTCAATAAGCAGTGCTTAAAAAGGATTAAGATTAAGTCTTTTGTTTTGTTTTGTTTTGTTTTTAAGCAGTACTTCACTATGTAGTTCAGGCAGGACTTTATCTCAGTATGGGGCCAGGCTGGACTCAAACTCACTGTGAACCTCCTGCTTCTGTCTCCTGAGTGTGAGGATTATAGGTGTGTGAGAACACGCCCAGTAAGAAAGATTAAGTTTTCAACATGAGTGCAAAGTTTTACAGTATGACCTTTCTCACTTTGCATCACTCATGAGCTTGAACTTCAGACCCAGAAAATTGCATTTTAAGTATCACTGGCTTTGCATATCTGTGTGTTCCATATCCATGGATTCTACCAATCACAAATCAAAAAATATTTAGAAAAACAATTACAACAGTACTGACCATGTACAACATTCAAGTTTTTGTCCTGTCATTCTGTAAATGTTGGAGTATAGTAAATAGCATTTACATTGTATTAAGCATTATAATTAATCTAGAGTTTATTTTAATTGTACAGGAGGACATACATAGGTTATGCCATTTTATATGAGGTTCCTTCACATGCGCAGATTTGGAGAACTTCAGAGACCTTCGACCCAATCTCCATAGACACCAAAGGATGACATTACCTCTTTGCATATCAGTATCCCCCACTAGTCAATAAGCAAATTTATCCTAATTATCTCTGCAGCATTTATACTTGACATATAATAAAGTTCATAAATACTTATTGAATGAAGGAATATTAAGCCAACTGGAAATTTTGAACAGCAGCTATTTTATGGCCAGAACTGCACATAACAATGATCTTATAATATCTGTAGAAATATACTCAAATTACAATCTGGAAAAAATGAGCCACGCATTTTAATAAGCCAAAAGAATGAGTGTGAAGACATTCTTTCTCTTTGTCTTCAGTCTTCCTTTATCTTCACTTCTTCCCACCCCATTTATAAGCACCCACACATTTGACAACTTCCTAGGGGAATATTTGACTTAATTAACAATAGTAGAATGAGTTTGAAAGAAAATAAAGAATTAAGATTTTGAGGTCAGATCCTCACGCTGGCCAGTAATCCCTCCATGAGATGCTTTAGCTCAGCAGTGGGATTTCCCTCCCCTGCTCCCCAAGATGATTAAGAGTCAATGTGTAATTGGCAATGATGTACACTGGAGCATGTTACCAACTCAAAAAAGGGGCTTTGCCTGCATGATTTTCATTAGCATTAATAGTGGTTAAGCTCCACACAAAGAGCACAATGTTTCTTTGCTCTAAGAAAAAAGGTGCTTTCATCACCTAGGTTATAAAATATTAATTCATGTATTCTGAGACATCCATCTAAAAAAGGAATCATTCAATCTGTCATTTCTCCCAATCCTACAGCCATATAGAAAAAAACATGATGACAGTGCTTAGAAGAACAAAAGGAGTGATGAAGGGTGGTAATGAGGAAGGAGAGTAGAAGCAGAGAAAGAGGCTGCAAATGAAATGTGCCAAACTGTGCCTGCAGAGAGACACAACACTGGCACGCAGTCATCTACACCCACGACACCCACTCTGCTCATTAACGCAGCTTTGCTTTCATGCCAGATATTAGGGAAACATTAATTAGGGAGAAATCTTGTTAATCCATTTCCCAGTTCATTAATTATGCACCATTGCGAAGTTTTTGTTGGCCTGCCATAAGACAGTCTTGTTCCAATAGAGGCCCAGTGCAGCATATCAGTTAGGGACTTTCCTGAAGGTTTCTGATGGTATTTGGAGGCTGACCAAACTCTTATGTGATGTGTATTTGTGTGTCCTAGTCCATATTCTGTCAATATGAAATCCTCTTTAAAGCTGACCGCAAGCCTTAGCTTTCATTCATCTCAAGGAGTCCTGTTAAACTAGAGGGATGTAAAAGCAACAGAAAATTTTGAATACATTTAATATCATTGAATTGTAAAGATGGTTAAAACAATAAATTTTATGTGATGTTTATGTCTCACAATTGAAAAAGAAAAACATCTTTTAAAGTAAAAGAATATGTTTATAGACATTAAAAAGTTAAATTGTAGGGAGACTATAAAATGGAAAAAAAAGTTTAAAAGTTCTCACACCATCTCAAAAGACCCCAGAATATATATATATATATATATATATATATATATATATATATATGGTGTGTGTGTGTGTGTGTGTGCAAAGAAAATATTATGTGATGAGTTTCATAGCCAGACAACTTCCATCCAGTGTGCTACATGGCAAGGGACTTGGGGAAAGTAAAGATGCTTGAACAATCTTATCAACAAACATTAACTAAATATCAGGTGATTTCTAGCACTAATCTTATGTTATAGCTAACTGTGATGTCAACTGAAATGGATTAAGAAAGACCTAGAATAATAGAGCACAGTTCCACTTGTGTCTCAGTGATTGCCATGTAAGCCACAAACTGAGAGGACCCTCCCTGGGTATGGGTAGCACCATCCAAATGCTTGGAGCCTGGATGGAATAAAAAGGGAAAGACGGAAGTCTTCCCTTTTGTTTTCAGAGGACCTCTCATCTTTGCCATTGCATTTGAACACTCATCTGCGCTTCTGTCAGGCTCCCAGGACAGACTTTTCAGCCTTCCAATGCAGACCATGTAGCCTTCTGACACAGACTCAGTCTGAACTCTGCAGTGATCTGCAGGCCTTCAGCCTTCAACCGGATCCTCTGACTCCACAGCACACAGATAGTCACTCTGCATTCTTCCACCCCTGATTTCACAGGGGTAAAAGCCACTGTAAGCCTGCTTAGTAAATTCTGTATATGTATTATTCCTCTAGTGGACCCTAAATGATGCAGATTTTGGTACCAGAGAAGTGGGGTTTTCACTGTGACACTACCCAACCATGTGATGCAAGTACAGGAAATTGTTTGTGGGAGGCGTTTGGAAAGATGTGGAGATGCTGGTTCAAGAAGCAGCCCTATAATGCTGTAAGCTGAGCTTGATGGAAGATTATGGTTAGAGCTCAAAAGATCAGAATGCTGATAAAAAGGCAGATGGTAAATACTAGGCTCAGGAGATTTCGGTTGGGAACAAGGACTCCACTGACAGCTGAATTCCTGGCCACCTGCTATGGTAGAAAATTTTCTACATTTTGTTCATCTCCTAACACTTTGACACTGGGATTAAGGGCAGTAGACTAATTTCATCTGGCAGAGGAAATGTCAAGGTAGTCTAAAGTAGAGGCTAAGGCATGGGTGCTACTGGGGGCTTTTAATCACCCCAGGATTGAGAATCAAGAGCAAATGGTATAGCTGATGATTTTAAAAGTTTTGAGCTTCATGGGAAAGGAAAATCCTGTAAAGTTGGGGCCTATAAAGACAGCAGAGGAGACCTTGGTTGCTGAAAAGATTAGCATTAAAAAGAAGCCAAGTACTGTGGATCAGGATAATACAAAAAATGGTTTAAGGGTATATCAAGTATCAGCAAGACTGCACATTTATCAGACTCAAAATTGCAAAAATGAGTTTGCTTTGAGAAGAGAACCCCAGGGCACCCTGTTGCAGAAAGACCACCTAGAAAAATGGCTTCCTGGAATTCTGTTCACAGCGCTCAGCCATCCAGGCACTCAGAGGCCCCTGCAGCCATTATGCAAAAGGACCTGACTACTGGGAGAGCTATTGGTGGATCGCACAGAGTCAATTTTACAGGCATGCAGAATAGAGTTGTTGGGTCATAGAAGCTTCCGCTAAGATTTCAGAAGAAGGCCTGGGAGTCCAGGCAATGTGCCTCTGAGAGAACAGTGCATGTAGCTGTGAGAGTGAAACCAAAAGTGCAATGGAGACCCCAGAAAGTAATGTGGAACATCAGAGTAAAACCACAGGAGTGAGCAAAGTCAGTTCAGCAGACGGGCTATGAGAACTGCAACCACTGGAAGGCTGTAGGGGCAGGGTCACTGAAACCCTTTGGAATTCAGATGTCACTACAGCTTGCTGTGTGTGTTGTACATGAAACTACAGGGTGTAATGTTTGCCCTGCAGGGTTTCAGTCTTGCTTTGGTCTGATTGATTTTTATCCCCCTATTTTTCCCTTTTGGAGCAGTGATATTTACCTTGTGCCATTATAAGTTGGCAGTGTTTAATCTTCTTTTTTACTTACAGAGGTCATGCTCTGCATCACAGAGGAGACTTTGGACTTGGGTTTATCAGCAGTGCCCGCAACTGTTGGTATTTTGGTAACTCCTTAGGGATGGATTGACAGTGTATTTTGCATAAAGTGATAGTCATGAGTCTTTTGGAAGACCAAGGCTGAAATGCAGTGGTTTATATGTAGATGTTTTCTCAAAGCCTCATGCATTCAAATGTGGGGCTTTTAAAATCTGATTGGATTCTGGGGGCTTATTGCTGACTTGCTGTTGGGGGGTGAGGTCTTAAGAGGTGGATCACTGCAGGTGTCGCCTGGGCAAGTTTATCTGCCTCTTCACTCTGTTTCCCCACCACCTTGATGTGAGCAAACAAGAAGAGCTTCTCTTTGGGTCATACCCCTCTGTCATGCAGTTTGCCTTGGAGCCAGTCAACTATGGACTGTAACTTAGGCCAAAATAAACCTCTCCTGCTTTAATTTGTGAGTGTTGGGCCCTGGGTCTCAGCAACAAGGAAAGTAAGACAGCTAGTTTCATTATATTCTCCTATTCCTTACATTCTTGGCTGATTGCTCTATCACTGAGTTGATGTGACAGCTCTCCTGACCTGAGCACACATATAGGTTAATGTAGTTGCTTGAGTTTGAATAGGAAGCATACAAGAGCTAAAGGTGGCAGCCGCTGGTGGGTACAGCTGTCTTCACTGAATAAGTCTCCTTTCTTAGGAGCCCTTCAGATCCATAAAGTGTCTCACACCTCAAACCACAGTTATAGTCTCAGTAGGTATAGCATAAATGTCAACTGAACTCAGTACACCTTTCCTTCAAAATAGTCATTATTAAATTTCATCAAATCCTGTCTTCAAAAATGCAAATTGATTGACACTGAGTTTGGAAAGGAAGTTTTCACTCAGTATTACATAATTAGAATTATTTCAATGGTTATTGTGTAGCATTGATTTAAAACAAAATTTCTATCAATCAATCAACGTGAAATGTGAAATAAGAAAAAATAGAAAAAGATACAGTGAGAGCTTTGTTAAGACATATTAAGTTCTTATGCAATTTTCACCATGTAAATATTGCTAATTGGCATTTTGTCTAAATAAAACTAAATCATCAATATGCCAAAGAAAGCTGAACAGTGTTTGTTAATCCACTTAGTAATCTTTTACTTATACTTCTTTAAAATTCCTAATTATCTAAATATATTCAGTAAACAGGTTGAATTACTTTAATTCTCTTTTTCCTTGTATCTCCAACTATGTCCATATTTACCAAGTCCCCATTCTCCAGTGAGGAGTTGTCTCAAGTCAGTCCCACCTGAGGAAGACCTTGAAAGTGGCACTTGCCTAATGCCATTTAATGTGTGGAACAAGAGGGAAAAAGCCAAATGTTACTTAAAGAAAACTTTGCTAAAGTAAGTATCTCTCAAAGCAAAGAGGACCTAAAATGATTAGTGAGATCCTTGTAAGGGAAGAAAATGCAGCAGAGGGTCCAAATGAGTGAGCTACTATTTTGCATGTTTCTTACAATCATATTGTGTGACAGACCCAGTTTATCTCATGAAGAGACTGAGAGGGCTGGGAGAGATCATGATCAAGTACTTTCAACATGGAGCAACTGATGTTCACAAAAAGGTTTTAAAGTTTCATGTATAACATTTCAACAGAACCTTGAAGCAATACTGTGAGGTACACATTAATAGTATCCACATTTAACAGAAGGGCCTAGCACAGAAAATGCAACACCAGCATAGAAAGAACATCTAGAGCTTAGTCTTCACTCATCTGGCTTCTTAGAAGCAGCTGTGGCTTGTCTTGGTAAAGGATCACCTCTCTATTTGGAGGAACCAGTGTATGGATGTACTACCTGCTGTCCCCCCATTGTCTGGCTACAGAAAAGCAGTGTGATGGAAATTGTATGCAGGAGCTGTAGAAGAAGCTTAGTGGAAGAATTTTTTCCTAGCATGCTCAAAGCTCTGAGTTTAAATTCCAGTGGGGAGGGGAGAAGGACAGAGAAAGGAAGAGAGAGAGAGAGAGGAAGAGAGAGAGAAAGAGAGAGAGGAAGAAAAAGAGGAGGAGGAGGAGAGAGGGAAAGGAGAAAGAAAAATAAATGGAAAAGGAAAAGAGAAAAAAAAGATGCACTGTTGCTGGCAGGAAAATGGGAGGGATCTGGGCAGTCTTGGTGATTCTTCTGAGATCTCACTTGTCCTTGCAGGGGCTCTAGAAGAGAGGCAGTGGGAAGCAGTGGTCTCGTGGGCCTTTAAGTTGTCCACTGCTAAGTATTCTTATTTTATTTTTGATGAATGATTACTGAGTAATTTTGGGTATTTAATGCAGGAGCAATTCTAAATTTAAGAAAGTTTTCACTTTAAAAACTAGAAAAATCTCTTTTTTCAGTACTTATGTATATAAACAAGACTTCAGTATATGGGTCTATAAAAATAAAAAGCAGCAATTATATTGGTGCTGAGCCTGACTCATTCCCAGCAATAAGCAATAACTATTGAAGATTAGATATGCACAAGAGCTATAAAGCAAAATATAAGGAAAAAATAGCAGAATTAAAACCACAGAAAAGCTCAATTCACCTCACATTTATTTCACAAGAAATGCCTTTCAAATAAAACTATATTTAATTCTTAAATTTGATAATTGTTTAATAGTATAACTTATCATTTGGATTAACTCAATACTAATACTAACTACATTAGTGACACATTCCAAAAGAGGTTTGAGTACCATAATTACAGGAAATTCTTCAAATATAAAATCTAAGTATATTTGTTAAAGTAGAGCATGACAGAGTCATCGTGACAATTGTTTAAGCATTAAATATACTAGAATAAAACTCCGTGGTGAAATAAAATAAAAACAGGAGTTTAAGAGGAAAAATGCTGCATGTATCTATTAACCAGAACATCAAATTATTTTTAAAAGCTAGTGAAGGTACTAAATTGCTATAGTACTTACAATACATTAATTACTATTTAAAAATGATAATTAAATTTATTTTTAAGTAGAATATTTACAATATGAAGAAAATTACATCTTCTACCACTATTTGAATTTAAAATACAAGATGCAAAGGGACACACAAAACTTTTCAAAATTCTGTTTGGCTCTCTCTGAACAAGGAAGTTTTAAGACCATAAGATAATGCCATAAGAATGTATCACCAACTGTAATGTTTGTGTAAGAAATGCAAGTATTCTAGAACTGTTTCTAAAACACGAGGAGATCAGGAGTATAAGTCATGGCAGTTCTTTGGTAAGGCAAAGAAAACCAACTGCAATATTTTTGTCTCCATCAATATATCTATAGTTGTCCAATCCTTTATTGTATTTAAAAACCTTCTGGCCAGCTCATCATGCATATCAAGCAAGGCATAAGAATGTGGGAAGCTCACATAAAATAATCTCACAAGTGTGTATGATGTATATAGCAAGTTACAGTGTAATTTTCTTATCTGCTAAGAAGAGAACATCTCGGGGTTGGGGATTTAGCTCAGTGGCATAAGCACCTGCCTTGCAAGCATGCAGTCCTGAGTTCAATCCCTGGTACTGATTAAAAAAAAAAAAAAAAGAAGAAGAGAACATCCCTGTGATCATAAGATCCTTGAACTTTATCATAACTCACCTGGTTGATATGTGAGATTACATCATGGTTTTCCAATTGTTCCTAATGACTAATTAGGAAGTTACTGACACTAATGGAATCTCCTATGCCTAAGTAAAAATAAATAAATAAATAAATAAATAAATAAATAAATAAATAAATAAAAATTGACATGTGCACAGGAAAAAAAACATATCAAGTGACAAATGACAGTCAGCACGTTTCAATTTATATTTTGGGGAAATTGACCATAAAGCATCAAAATTAATCTGGAATTGAAGTGTAATGAAAATTCAGAGCAGGTCTATTAGAACATGAAGTTCTGTTACCAAAGTATATGGAAAAAGTTCTACAATCTAAACACATTGTAACTCCCTAGTGTAAAACAGCGTAAGTTAAATTATGGGAAAAGTCAGCGTCCTATCAGCCCCAAACAATTGCCTTGCATCATAATGAAAAGAAGGAAATGTTCTGAATAGCTTGCCAAAACTAAAGAAAAGTGGAGCAGTTGCTGAAGACGAATTATTGCTTGTAATAGACCAAAAGGAAGTACTCCACTTCATTTGTCAATTAAATTAGAAATAGGTCATTATCTTCAAACTTTGGGTAAGTAGGATCACATCAGAGAAAAACAGAGAGGGAAAGAAAAATACAAAAAGGGCGGGCAAAGAGAAAAGCATTTTGATTTTGGGTTTTTTCTCAGTCAATATATCTTATACCTATTATAAGCACACAATTGCCATGTTTTCTCTTTTAATGTTAAGTGTGACATAAAGAGTAAGTTCAGTGTCAGAACAGTAAACCTGGACTCTCTAGTAAGTGACTGACAGCGTAGGTTTCAGGTTGTTTTTAGTAATCCGCTTTAAGTTTGCCTTTTAAAAACTTGTCTGCTTTTATATTTGTCATTGATTATCCAATGCAAGAGTTTTTAAACTAGATTCTATTTTATTGCTGTTCAGGACTGTGTACATGCTAAGCACAAATTCTACCAATAAGTTACACCCCTCAATTCTTGAAAACATAGTATAAAATGGTTCCCAATCTTTATGAGTACAAACTTTGAGTTTATTATCAGAGGAAATGTCATAAAACACAAAGTTAAGGAAAAGACTATTAAAAAAATCTCCATTTGCCTGTTACACAGTTTTAATATTTGTCAATTCACAATTTCTCATACACCCCACTTAGTCACCTTACTCCAGATTATTCTGAAGTAAATCCAAGATCTCAGATGTCTTTTTATTATCCTTAATGTAAAATACATGAGGCCTCTCCTGTGTCACAACACAATGATAAACTTTACATGAAGAGTGCCCCTTGCACTCTTTTTGCTATGAGTCTGTACCATTCCCCTGACCTACTCCCTGGGTGGGAATCCCTGGAGTAATGAAAAAGCTACTAGTGACACCTAGCAATGTCACTTATTAGCACATTTATATAAACTCACAACACAAACACATTACTGCTTGTACTGCTTTATATCTCAGGAATAGTTTTGTTTTATAAGTTTACAAGCAGATTAGGAAAGAGAATGTAGTACTAGAATTCTCACAAGAAATTTTTTTTCTCTTTATCTATCATACTGAGAGTTTCTCTGCTAGAGTAAAATAGAGGATTAACATAGGCCACTGCTTTCCAAAGTTGTTATTCCTTAACTGCTGTTTTCGAGGGTTCTACAACAACCTCTGAAGAAAGTACAGGTCCTTGTGCGCTGGGAATCTGTGCACACAACAGCCCAGGAGCTATTGTCAGTCCCCCTGAGGAGCTAAGGAACAAATGAGCAAGGGCTGTGTTCACAGAGGTGGAAACGATAATTCTGCACCAAAGGCACAGACCTGAGAAACTCTCTACCTTCCATACCCTGTGCATTTCCTATCGAGCCAGGCCCTCTCTTAACTATGAAATTCACTTTTGTAGGGTAAAAGAAAAAGAAACTATTCTCTTTACTCTGCATGAGACAAATAATTTCTTTAATTTTCTTGGCAAAGAGAACTGAAAAAATTCCTTCCTGATTTCCATTCAGTGCACCCGTGTAGCACACTGATTAATGCTAATAGAATTCATACATTTAGACAAGAGTGCGCTCAATCTCGGGATTATAAATATCATTCAGAAAGTTTGTGATTGGAATTTATTGGTATGCATTTAATCCAGGTCAGTTTTAAACCCTTAAACTTTAATGTGTAAATGAGCAGAATTATCTCCACTAAGTCATATTTGACACTGCTTGTAGCTATATAAAAGAAAAATTATAGAAGTGTTACATTTTCACTTTATTACAGAAAAAGCAATACTTCTAAATGAAATCTGCTTTTTTTCTAGTTTATAGAATATCTCTTTGGGTAATTATAAATGTATGAAAAACTGTTATCATTTGAAGATGACAATTTTGATTTTAGTTTTCTAACACGTCAATTATAGAGGTGAGCAGACAGAATACACAAGATAATGAAATTTTCCTTGCATAGTAAATGTTTATCTAAACTATAATTCAAATGTGAAATAAGGCAATCTAGTTTTCCACCAGGGAAATTATTATCTGGTTTATATGTACCATATTAATTAGATTAGCCCCAAATCCTAGTAGTTTGCATAATTGTATTTAATTTGCCAGAAGGGGTCAAATTATAGCAATGGACCTCTACTAAGAGGTGATGCTGTTCAGTAGCAAAAGCTTACTACAATCTAAAGAAACTGAAAAGCATTTGAAAATTTAAAATAATAAAATGTAGGCTTCTCTTCAGAACATAAATTTTTATATTTGAATAGTAAAATGCACCTGATTTAATGTTTATAATCATGAAATATGGTTAAATGCTAGTTAAAAGTTCATCTATTTCATTTATTTCTGGTTAATATCATTTTATGAAAGGTATTTTCTGGATATTTAGCTAACTTGTGCTTATAACACATAATTTCAAACACTGAAATTTTGTCCCTTACTTCTTTCCTAGTGTAATTCTTTCTTCTAGGATTAAGCTGTTTTTTTTATTATACTTCTTTCTCCTTGGATTCATATGTTTAGTGGTATATCAAATTGTCTCATTCTCTATGTTCATCCCTCAGAAATAGGGTACTTTATTAATAAACAGTATAAATTTTAAAAATCAATAGAAGCAGAACTTTTGGCTCTCTTTTACAGTGGCACAAAGAGGATCAACAAAATTGTGCAAGAAGAAAAAGACTTGCAATGCAGAAATGTCCAAATGTTTTGGTGAAACCAAAATTTTCCCAATTTCATTAGATGCTACTTTACTCTTAGGCAAAAGATGCTCAGGCAAACTTTGTAATGTTTGGTGTTCAGTGATTCCATTCTAGTCAGAGCCACATAAGTATTCTATCAACTGACCTTAATATTATGCTTCTTATCAAGACCTAGGTCTACCATGAAATTCTGGAATGAAAGTTTGACCTTGTTCTAGGTTAATTCTTGGCCAACCCAAGCCATTTTGAAGCAGAGATATCCAAACATGTACTATAAGAATCCCCCTGAGTTTACTAGAGAAACAGATATAAGACAAGATTTACAAATGTATAAGAAATTATAATATTGGCTTATGATGGTCAGCCACAGAGTTGGATAAAGAAGAGTGCAGAAAGTGTCTGCACACTGAGAGCTGAAGAGTTCTGTCCAAAGTCTGGAGCTCACTGCAGTGTTCTGTGTGAATCTGTATCAGGAGGCCAATGTGTCTGTGATGGAAGGATGAAGAGTTTATGGCAGAAGGCTGAAAGATCCAAGTTGGAAGCCAAAAAGTCTGTGCTAGGAGTCCTGCAATGACATCTAAGCTGAAGGCAAAGACAGGAGCTCCTCTGAAGAATGGAAGCCGTAGTCCATTCTTCATTTCCCTTTTGTATCATCCAGGCAAAGAACTGTCCAAGGGTGGGTACTCTATACCCTAGGGTGTAGAAGCGCTGATCCAGCCTAGTTAAGCTTCTAAACTTCTCAAATTGATTCAATGAATCAACCACTACTTACCCTAAGAAAAATAAAAGTTTTCAGAGAACCAACCTAGATTCATCGATGTAGAAGTAGGGGTTTGGGGTGAGATAAGATAAAAATAACAGCTTTTTTTGAGATACAGTTTGTATAAATCCATGAATTTAAGCATAACATTCAATAGTTTTTAGTAGTATATATGCAGATATGTGTAAACACCAGAACTGTGAAATTTAAAATATTTTTATCACGTCAATAGAAGACACTTCCAGACACAGTGGTGTATACCTGTAATCTCAGCTACTAGAGAGGCTGAGGTAGGAAGATTGTAAGTAGAAGGAATCTTAGTAAGCCACTGCCTTTAAAAAGGATAAAAAGAAAAAGGAAGACAAAACAAAGAAGAAATAAAGGAAAGAAGAAAATAAGGTAGGTAGATAGGAATGGAAAAGGGGATAGAAAGGGAGGAAGAAAAGGAAAGAGGGAGGGAAGGAAAAAGAAGGAAAGCAATCTCCTACTTTTAGTTACTATTCCACTACACCCTTACCCCCAGTTTCAAGTAAAAATTTCTGTCATCTGAATGGAATCATACATTATGTGCATTTTTAATGCTTTCAAGGGACATTCAGTTTGCAACATTCATTAGGACTTCATTCCTTTTTATGGCCAAGTGATATTCTCTCATATGAAGATATCACAATCTACTCATCTTTCCTCCACTGAAGAACATGTGGGTCCTCAGAGGAATTTGGTTATTAGCTGTATGTGTGTCGATAGAAGAGGGCTCTCGGGAAAGTTCCTGGCTCTCCCCAACACAGCATCCTGAAGTTCTATCCTACATGAGGGGAGACAGCCTGGCTGGCAGGGAGGATCTTGGATTCAATTCTGGCTTCCTGCTTCTTAGTCACATTGCCTGGTAAGGAGATTTAATACTTTTTGCCTCTATTTTCTGACTCGTAAAGTGGAAATCATGAGATCTATTCATACAATTGTTGCAAGGATATAAAAAACAACCTGAGGAAAGTGCTTCAAATTGCATGCAGATAGATTATCCATAAATTTTCATTCTTATTTTCTTATTTTTCTTGTTGACTTAATCTAAAACAATTTAAAGACAAAATTATAGAAGTTGAATGATTATTTTTATCTAAAAATGCATTATGATAAATAAGATAAGCTTTTACAGGTATTAAGAGAGTAAAAGGACAGATTAGAATGTGCAATTTTTTTACTTTTAAGCTAAAATCAAAATAATGAGGCGGGAAATGCAGCTCAGTGGTAGAGTGCTTTCCTGGCCTGTATGAGGTCCTGGGCTCAATTCTCAAAGCCCTTCTTCCCACGAGCGGAAAAAAGAATTGCTTCTAGTTAAGATAACAAATAAATTTTTCTTGTTTTATTGCTTTTATTTAAAAGTCTGCATATTCTGAATAGTCTAGTGAATCTTTTGAGATTTTTTCTACAGGTATATGTATGTATAATGTGTGCACACATATGTGTACATGCATTAATATAGTTAACATTTATTAAGCCTATGATTATTCCAGGAAGTATACTTTATTATATATGTAATTCTTCCAACATCTTTACATGGCTAGCTAATGTAATAGAAGAATAATATACTCAAGAAGCTTTCTCTGAACCAAGTAGCAAGTATGTTTCAGAAGTTAAACTCTTAACCATGACATTTGTATAACTTCCTTCCACACTTGTATGTAAAACAGTGGAATAGATATTGTTCATGAACTGTAGAATAATGTTTATACAACTTGAAGGCGTTGTTTATGGTCATTGGTAAAATCCTCATAAAAAGGAGGAAAAACAAGGCCTTGAAGTAGCTACCCCAGAGTGGTTAGTTCCAATGTGTCATCTACCAGACTAGTCTCTTTCTGCTACATTACTTTGTCTTTGCACCAAGTTTTCATTTTTGCTTTAACAAGCAAGATGATATAAGAATGCCAATAACATTCACAGTATTTCTGTTGCTGAATCTGCCTTTGAAGTCCTTTCCTCATTCTCCAGATGGAAAACCCCTACTCATTATTAAAATTCAGCACAGATGTAACCTTTTGTGTGGAAATTTCTTTCCTTTTGTAAACTTCAGTCCTGGTTCTTTTCTTTTTGTTTCTAAAGCATATCACATGTCCTACACTGTTACATTTTGAACATTGTTTAAAGACCAACTGAAGGAAAAACAGCATTGTCGAGTGTACTAGTTTTCAAAGTAAACTGTGTGCCATCCTAAGACCCAAAAATGGGAGAATGTGCATGTGTGTGTGAGCAAAGGGCTCCAGGCTTGACACTCTGACTGATCTGAACTTTTCTGCCTTTATCTATTTCATTTACTTATATAGTTGGCTTGTCTTCATATTAATAATATGTCTCTTGACAGGAGAAAAAATTGTAAATTACTTGTATCATGGGAAGACCATAAGAATTAGACACAGGCTACAGTACTAATCCAAGTTACACTACTGCTATGCCAGGTATAAGGTATAAATAGTTTGTTTGATAACAAATTACCTGTATCATGAAGCCTAAATGAAATTATTTTTCTGCTAGTCTGTAGAGTCTCTCTCTCTATATATATATATCTTTTCTTCTTGGCACAGAGTTTACAGACTAGGATGAAATAATAGATTTAACTAGCTAGGATCAGTTTTGAGGTTAGACACGGATTTAAAAGCATCTTGAATGCTATGTTAAAATTTTAGACTGAGAGTTTTGAAAGATGGAAGTAAAATAATATTTATCTTTCAGGAAATAGATAATTCTAGACTCTTAATAGGAGATCCTGGATCATGGAGAAAATTCTGAGTATGGCTTAGAGATTAAGGTTCTATCACAGCTGTCACTTATTAGCCATATAGCTACTGGGCTGTCACTGAACCTTGTTTCTTCCAAATATAAAACTGATTTTAGTAATAACGTTTACACATATTAAACAAGTTATCACATATAAAGCACTAGAACAATATCTGGCACATATCAAAGAACATATGAGTGTTATAATAACATTATAATGTTATGATCATTATAATGAGATCTCCATAAACTATGTAAAAGGAAAGCTGCAGAATTATTTGAAGTATCTGATGGAGGGTTCAGAATCATCTCGGATTCTTTTATAAACTTAGTAGAACCATGTGTTGAGAAGCACCATCATATGAGGTACTGTTACCTATAGAATGCTTTAGATTGTCAGGATAAATAAAAAGTTGAAAATATGAAAGCAGGACTATGAACTAGAAAGTTATCACAATAGTCCAGTAATGAAAATCAGTAGTCCAGACTTATGTAAAAAAATCACCAAAGAAGTATAAATTAGAAATGGATTACATAAGATTTTCATCCAAGCCCACCTTGGAAAGAAGACCTGGAACTAGCCGATCCTATCAGTAGGACATGCCGAGGTAGAGTCTCCAGTAAAGCTATATACTTTGGAGTATTTTCTCTACTTAAACTTAAGCACTGAGGACAGTTTGTAGCATCCAGATATCCAAACATTAGGTCAAGAACCCAGGACTTGATGGTGCTTGGAACAATGCCTTCTCACAACAGAAAGCACTGCCATTTGGCCATGTTTTATAATTATTTTACTCAATTAACTTTTCTTATGCACTGTAAACCTGCTGGCATTTCATTTACAGAGTGTAACCCAGGCACATGGACAAGGTTGAGGAGGAGCGTTTGTTGAAAATTCCATGTATAAAGCATTGTTCTCCTTCCTCTGCCTCCATGTATTTTCTCATGAGTTGCAGGCACAATAATGGTCCCCAAAGATGTCTATGCCCTAATTTCCAGAACTTGTGAATGTGACATCTTGGCAAAGGATACTTGAAAATGTGATTTGGATCATGGACCTTGATAATGGGAGATAATTTCATCCAGATTACCCTGGGCAACTTGAATGTACCTGATCTAACACCTGAAGTCTACAAAAGCAC
The DNA here is from genome assembly GCA_004027455.1 of Hydrochoerus hydrochaeris. NCBI lineage: Eukaryota > Metazoa > Chordata > Mammalia > Rodentia > Hydrochaeridae > Hydrochoerus > Hydrochoerus hydrochaeris. The sequence continues at coordinate 33,692 of PVLA01004561.1, read as the reverse complement.
AGAAAACTTCCTACTATGATCAGAAAGAACTGTAACAGAGACTCAATCTATGGTCTCTAGCTTTTTAGAGACAGGAAAAGGGCCATGAGCCAAGGAATACAGGGGTTTTTAAAAGCCAGGAATGTCCCTTTTAGTTTACAGTTGAGGTGAGGTGAAGGGCAGGAACCTCAATCTTTCAACAAAATATAATTGAATTCTGCCAGCATCTGATTCAGCAAAGAAGTGTTTCTCCCCTAGAGCCAATAGAAAGGATTTCAGACCTGCCTGACACTTTGATTTTAGTGTACTGAGACCCATACCAGACTTCTGACCTGCAGAATTGAAGATTTTTTTTAAGTATTGTTTCAAGCCACTTGATTTGTGACGATTTTTTTTTACAGCAGAAATGGAAAATCGAACATTTCATATTGTTAAATTTTAGAATAGACATGATTTTCATTGAACTATGGCATCTACATAAAAACACAGTTTAACACTAGCTATTTTAAATTATATATTAATCTCTTATTGCTACCACATGGCTCTAATTCATTTTAACTAGATAATGGGACTTTGGGGAATTTTTTACTCTCTTGAAATAGATACGCTTTTTACCTGGAATATATGTATAGAATATGGTGATGTGTTCTTTCTCAGTTTGGTTAAGTAAATTTAATGAAAATTAACCAAATATATATTCAAATATTTGAGAAATAGGGTACAACTAAGGCAGATTATTCAGGTGGGGATTGTTGTGGTATCAAATAACTTCAAGCCACCTAGTCTTAAACAGCAACACCAAGTTGTGGACCTCATTTAAGATGGTGCTATTACTAGAAATATCAGACACATACAAAGGCAGTGAAAAAATTTCAGGAAAATAGAAAATTTCAGTATATATGGAGAAACTGATTTTAAAACCTTGGCTTGGTCATTTGATAGGATTGAAATTTTTTGGCTTCATGTGCTTCCAGTTCTTATTCATCTGCTCCACTGGTATCTCACTCACCTATGGCTACACCTTATAAAGCAAACCCTATCATCCTTTCTATGTTGATACAATGTGACAAATATGAATTTAACTAGTTGAAATTCATTCTAGAATTTGGCTAAAAAATAATGTTCTTCTATAGAAAATTGTCATGCAATATTATTTGTTGTAACAAAATTTGAACTGCAATATTTATTCAATTTCATAATACCCCATATCTGATTAGAATTCTTTTGTTTAAAATAGTTGACATTCCACTCTGAATTCTGCCCATTTTCAAATAAATATATCCTGAGTTAGATTGCTGCTTAAGCTTATTATCTAATCATAATTTCAGTAAGATTTGTTTGTGCACTGCCCCATGGGACTGCTATGCCAGATTTTCATGCTTGTTTTCAGACGAAGATGAATAGTGCAGAAGGGTGAGTAAATTATACAGTTGGATAAGGTCTCTCTCCTGCCCCCATGCTGCTCTACTCCCTTCCAAGGAACCAAGTAACTTTCATGCCCTTTAACTCTCCTTCTCCATCAAAGCAGGAAAGAATTTGATATCATCGTTTATTCCTAAAACTGTTCAGATATTTGTATTTTTAAGCTCTTTATCTCTAAAACTGTGGAATGAAATGACTTATCTACAGAATGTTTTTGTTTTGTTTTGTTGGTAGAACAGAGTTAGAGGGAGCGAAATGCTGAGTTAAACACTAACCCAGATCACAAATCTATTTTAGTTATATTAGGGTGTTATGTTGGGGACAGGAAGTTGTGGGGAGAGAAGTTTATGTGGGGAGGATTAATCATAAAGCACACCAAGCCATGCTTTCTCTCTTAATCCTAAAGTCTCTCACTTTTTGTCTCAAAAGTTGAAAATTTTGAACCCAGGTATTATGGGTTGTGTCTGGATGTCCCCACAAAGCCTCATGCAATCATGGGAATAGGCTTCTAGAGTTTGTGACTGACTTAAGGTCCAATGCTGGGATTATGAGTATGGGTACTACACCCACCCTAGGGTGAGTAGCTTACATACAATACAAGGAACAGAAAGAATCTTCTCTCACATTCCTCCCATTTGCTCTTATTGCTTTTGCTGTCTTCCACTGCCATGAAATGTTGCCCTTCTGCCATACCACTCTGTCTTGGATCCAGCTGATAATGGATGGAACCCTCCACAAACTGTGATAAAAATAAACCTTTCTTTCTCTAATTTTGGGTGTTGGGTATTTTGCCTCACAAATGAGAAAAAGGTAACCGAGACATCAGGTGACTGTTCTCTTTGATCATCTACCTTCATTGCATATTTCAAAAGATTATCCCAGCAGTATTGGCTTCAGAGTAGGATTTAAATACTTGTTTTTCCACTAGTATGCTATGTGATATTAAGTAAATTATTTAACTTCACTGTGCTTTGATTTTGTCATATATAAAATTAGGAGAATTGTAATACATGTAAGTGTTCTAGAATGATGACCATCGCTTAAGAAGAAGTAAATATTAGTCATGCTTGATATGATTCAAAGCCCAGCTAAACTAAATTACTCTTTCTCTTTTTGAAATTCTCAAAGTACTTTTTAATAACTCCATTAAAGGGTTGATCAGAGTATGCCTAGTAGCTCTATTCATATTTAATAGTTATCTTAACCCAAGTTCCTTAGAAAACATCCAGAGACATAGATAGCGTGTTTACGCTTTGTATGGGAGGTGCAGTGTCATAGCCATAAGAATGAAGATAATGGAAAGGGAAGTGGACAGGCTGCAAAGACAAGGTCACTGTACTACCATGCTTCATGAAAGCCAGAGAGGATAAGGCAATCATCTGCAATATTTGTCTGCTCAACTCCACTGGAAAATTATACCTGGGAGTGGAGAAAGAATTAATGATTCCCTCTAGGCTCTTGGTTTTCCCTGGCTCAAATGAACTCCACAGGCAGTTATTCACCTGTAGACGTATTTACTTTCGAAATGTAATGTATGGTTGATGAAGAGGTAAATCCTATGCCCTGTAGTGAGACTGGAGACTCTGGGCATCTGCCGTTACCTGACTGTACAGGAGAGAGAGAGAGAGAGAGAGAGAGAGAGAGAGAGAGAGAGAGAGAGAGAATCTTTGTTGGACAAGCAATTAGTTGGCTCCCGGCAGCAGACATGAGAGATACAGCGTAAGTGAAGCACAGAAAGGTTCCAAGGAAGAGCTGATGACCTGAGAGGTAGGCCAGGCCAGGGAAGTGAGATCCAAGATGATAAGCTGCACTTCCTAAGGTACCTTCTATTTTATAAAGATCATAAGCTCTATGAGGGCAAGACTATTCAGTTTTATCCTTGAATTCTCTATAGCAGTAGTACTGCATGCTCTGTCTTAGGAAAGAGTTGACCTCCAAGTTTGCAAGGATTTCAGAGGTAAGAAGCATGAATTGAGAAAGACAGTGTCACCATTCAGCACTTCAAAGTAGAGTTACTAAAAGGTCACGTTGAACCAGAGCTTTGTCAAAGAAAGCAAAGCGGGTCTTACTTGCCCATAGCTGAGCAGCAGTTAGAGACTAAATTTCATTCCCCAGCAGCAGAGCACAGGGTGCTAAGGACCTACCTAATTTGACAGGAGTTCAAAATAGGATTTCAGTTCCAGACAGGGACCTGGAACTTTAAAAATGGTAAACCAGGGAGAAAGCTCTTATAGCTCAGATGTGTGAACACAGAAGGATTTTACTGAAGGATGAAACTATTAATAGTATTTTTGCCAGTAATGATAATATATAATTGATATTTGTTAGATACACTAATCATTTATTTATGTTATGGTATTTAATTTTCCCAACTCTCTTATACAGATTTTTTTTTTCCATTGTACAGAATAAATAAAGAGGCTAGGACCTAATTCCTGAAGTGTCTATGTCTACAGGATACCCTTTTGATTACTGTTGAAAATATTAAGAGAAGTAAATCTTACAAGATTTTAAGAGTTCCAATTATATACTAAGTACTCAATGAATTTCATCAATTATCATTATCAGTATTAGTGGTTCTATCATAGAAGTAGTGTTAGCTACAGTAGCAATGGTAGCAACAGTGGCTACTATAGCAGTCCTAGAAGGTATGTAGAACCTGGTGTTAGCTAAGGAGCCTCTTGATTGCTGTGGTTCCCAAGAGAGGATTGGTGAAAAAGGAACTGTACCAAGAACAGGGGCTGTGATTCTTGCATAATGGGAGAAGTCCAGATACAGGGACATATAATGAAAAACCATGACCTTTTAACAAATGTTAAAATTGAAATTAACAGTAATTGAAAGTAACAGAAGATGGGTTTAAAACATGGATTTTAGAGTTACAATGGCCTATCAACAGATGGAAGCTTTAAATAACTCATAATTAAGGACAGGGATGTAGCTCAGTGGCACAAGCACCTGTCTGGCAAGCGCAAGATCCTGAGTTCAATTTCTGGTACTAGAAAAAAAAAAAAAGTATTGTACTTCACAGAGTGTAGTGTATGCAGATATTTTATTTTATTTTATTTTATTTTATTTTATTTTATTTTATTGTACCTGAGATGGAACTCACGACCTCATGCTTACCAGGATGGGCCCTTAGACAGCTAAGCTAAACCCCAGACCCATATTTTCTATTTTATAAAGAGCATAAATTCTTTTGGAGCCAGACTGTTCATTTTATCTTTGAATTCTCTGAAATAATATTGCGTCCACTTACTCTTTATCTCCTCCCCATCTATTACAGCACACACCTGCTATGTAACCTCTTAATATCAAAGCAAATTCATTCCAGTGAATATAGCTACTCTTTCAAGCTTCCTTCAGCAGTCTCCTGATCTGTGCTCATGCAGTGTAGCGCAACTAAAGCGGAATGTGTGAGGTGCTATTTCTGGCATCCTGTTTCTTTCCTGTTACAATTATTAGTCCTGTAGTATTCCTGCATGTGGAGCTATTTTGATTTAAAAAGAGGAGGAAATTTTGAAAACTGCTCATTTCCCTCCATAAAGCAGGTCAGTTTAAAAGTAAAAAGCTCTCATTTTAACTATGGGACAATTAAGTATGGACATAAATATATATTAAAAGAGTAGTTCATCTTTTTCATAGGCATTTTTCATTGTAAATTTGAGTTCTGTTTCCTGGGGCTCAAAAAATAATGCTTTATTTCATGAGAGAGACAGAGACAGAGAGACATGGAGAGAGACAGAGAGACAGAAAGAACATTACTGCCACCTCTCGCTCACTTCTCCAGAGCTGAGAAAATGAGGAAACCTGGCCTTGGCCCTTGTTTGCCAAAGGTTCACACAGACAGTCTGACTTTTGTTTTTACTTCCATGACCTTTAATGGCTCTCAGTACAGTCAGACCAACTCTGCATGTATATCAACACTATGGAAACCACACTACACAGATAAGCAGTTTTGCATTGGCCCGCTATATTTATTTTGGCACTTAGCGATGATTCTATACTTTCTTCTTCTTTTTTTTCATACTTCCTTCTTAAAGCTCACAACGGCTTTGTGTTTATTCAATTTTTGCTTTTGTTCTTAGTCAATTCTTTTATTACTTCATACTTACTCCACAAATGTATGTTTTGAGTTATTTTGGCCTAAGTAGAGTTCTGTTTTGCTATGAAGTACACCACGTGGATGATTCCAATAACAGAAATAAGAAAGGTCCTGTTCAAACTGGAGAGCCCACCTTGCCCTCAGCTGTCAAGGAGCTGGAGACACCCAAGTAGAGAAGAAGGGAAGATAGTGAACTTCAGTCAGAGCAAGTGCAGCTACTGCAATGGGGTCACCTTCATGTCTATATATGTTTTCTATTTCTTTTCACCTAAGGATTTCAAGGCACTCTTTGACATCTTTGCCTTTTAGAATACATCCATGACATCTAGCCAGGGAATCCCCCTTCAGTTAGTTCATGTCTCCTTGTATCATTTAGAACATGCAAAATCTCCTAGAATTTCCTAAATATTCTAACATTATAGCAAAATCTATAAAGCATAAATTTTACTACTTTATGTTTATATTAGTTGTTAAACACAGTCTCACTGTTGAGCAAATATCACTGCTATACTATGAAGAACTTGATCATCATCTCAAATTGAGACTCTAGCCAATAAACAATAATGGCCTTTTATCCTATTGCCCCAGTACTTCTGCAGCTACATTCTGCTCTTTGTTTCTAGATATCTCAATAAGAGGAATAGCACAATATTTGTCATTTGGTATGTGGCTTATTTCACTAAGTATAATGTCATCAAGGTTCATGGATGTTTTAGTCTATGTCAGACTTTTATTCCTTTTTAACTGCTTAAATACACACATACACACTCACACACACACACACACACACACAGGTTGTTTTCATTTTCTGACTGTAGTAAATGTTACTGTGAATACTAGCATAAAAAGATCCATACTTTCAGTTCCCTACTTTCAGTTCTTTTGGATATATAATTAGAATGGAATTGATAGACCTTATGATAATTTTATCATTTCTTTGAGAAACTATCTGTTATGGTTTTGTCTAAATGTCCCCCCAAAGACTCATGCAGTCATGATGGGGTAGGCTTTTTTCAGAGATGGCTGAATCTAGAGTGTGTGATTGATTCATAGAGCAATGCTGGGATTAAAGGTGCTGAGATTAACAGCAGGTGATTACCTTAATTCTGGTAGACTGAATATAACATAAAGTACAACAAGAGGGCTTTCTTGCCTTTTTTCTCTTGTTGCTTTTGTTGTCTTTCACAGCTATGAACTGTTGCCCCTCTTTCATTTATCACCTTGCCTTGGAGCCAGCCCTTTATGAACTGAAACCTCTACAGTCTCTGAGCTAAATAAACCTTTCCCCTTTTAACTTTGAGTATCAGGTGTTTGGTCTCAGCAATGAGAAAAATAACTAATACACCACTCAACTACATTCCTTTTAGGTTTTGGTTTTTTTTTTTTTGTACCAGTAATTGAACTCAGGACTTACGCTTGCCAGACAGGCACTCTGCCGCTGAGCTATGTTGCCAGCCTGTTATACGGTCTGTATTCCTTAGCAGCAGCATTTTAATTTCTACTAGCAGTTCACAAAGGTTCAATTTCTCCATGTCCTTTCCAATTCTTGTTATTTTCTGGTTTTCCTTAGTAGCCATCCTAGTGTCATGCAATGATATCTCATTGTTATATTCTTATTTTTGATAACATTTAAGTTTCTCTTATACATTTCTATATTCTTATCAGAGATTTGGAACTCATCACTGACAATTTTCTGTAAACAAAGAATATGTAATAGGATTCTTAACATGGTGCAGTCTTGAGGGAATAGTTAAAAATTATTAGCTAGTACAAATGAATAAATGAAATAAGATCAAAGGGATACTTTAATAAAATGCACAAGACTTTGTGTCTAATTGAATTATGTATTTAGAAGAGGGAAGACTCTTTTCCAAAAATTTTTGACTTCAAAAATTGATAAATGGTGATGTCATTTACCAAGACACAGAAAACAGAAGAGACGGGTGAGCTGTGGGGAAGGAAAGTTCTGAAAAATTAAGTTACTCCCCACACGTGAACATTTCAGCATGCAACTCTGCCTAGAAAAATGGGAAAAATCTGGGCCTAAGGGAGAAAATTTGGAATCATCAGCTTATGGTGATGTCATCCAGCCTGGAGTCAATAAGGCACCAAAGTGGATCGATCAGGGGATACACAAATAGCTACAGTGGGCAAAGGAAAAAATAAGAAGGAATAATTATGGAGTCAGAAGAAATGGTTCCATAGAAATCTGGGAAAGAAAGGTTTTAAAAGCAAAACAGGTAAAACTACAGGCAGATTGGATAAATAAATAATGAAAACTGTCTACTGGATTGGGCATCAATGTGATCACAGGTAATATTACACAGTAGTTTCAGTAGAAAAGTGGTCAGACGCATACAAGAGTATAAAGAGAAGAGAGTGAAGAAAGTAGAAAAAGCAAACAGTGCAGTGTTTGGAAAAGTTCAGGAATAAGAATAAGAGGAAGTCTGAGTGCTAGCTTGAAAGATGCACTTGGTTTTTTAATTGGGGAAACTTGTATGTGTTTATAAGCAGGAAAGAAGGAGCTAAAGGAGAAAAAGTGGCTAACAACACAGGAAAGAAAGAGACAGCTGATGGCTCTAGGTTTGCAGGTGGGAGGGAATGAGATTCATGGCACAGGTGGCTGGATTAGCTTTGGCCATGAAATAGGAGGTTGAAACGCTGCCTCTGGATAGGGTAAGGAGGTAAGGTTACATTGCACAGTTATGTTTTTGAAATGGGGGAAAGGACAGGAAGTTAAGAGCATTCATGCTTAATAGAGCCTTTGTGAAACAGGAAGTAAAAGCATCTACTAAAAAAGGTGTTATTTCAGAAAAGCAATATGGTAAAATAATGCAGTACACACTGAGTGAACTAAGAATTAAAAGTAGAATAAATCTAACAATTATCTCTGTAGGAGGTCATTTGAGACTTAAATAGAATGCTAAATGTGAAGCTTTTAAAAGAAAAGACCTGGAAAAGATGAAAATCATGCTTTTTCTCTCATATTTTTCTGCGAATTAGATCTTTTACTGATCAAATCCCAATAGACAATATTGCTATTATAGGAACTGCCAATATTTAAAAATATCTAGAGACAAGACAAAGAATTTTTTTTGGTACCAGGGATTGAACTCATGACCTTGTGCATGCCAGGCAGAATGCTTAAGCCACTGAGCTAAATCCCCAGCCCAAGACAAAGAATAATTTGAGAAGCAAGATTCTTTAAAGACAAGTTGTTAGATGCACAGAAATGAAGGTCAATCTTTTTTATGTAATTTATTGGTGTAATTTAGATACACATAATGATCAAATTCATCTTAGGGAATTTATGCCTGTACATGATATATGTTGATTCCTCTTTTTTTCCTGTTCCTTTCCTCTCTTTTTGACCCCCTATTCCTCTAATTTACAAAGTTTTGGTTCCATTGAATCCTTTTTCTCATTTTTTTCTCTTTTTTCCTTTCCTGCTTCCCCTTCCTTAATTCCCCTTTCCTTTTGACAATTTCTTCCTGTTTCACAATGTCTATTATGCAATTTGGTACCTATTTTCACTTTTGGTTTCTCACATCAGAGAGATAATGTGATATTTATACATGTGTGTCTGATTTATTTCATTTAAGAGTAAGTCTCCAGTTCCATCCATTTAAATATAAATGTCTCTAGTTTATCCTTTCTTATGGCTGAGTAGTACTCCATTGTATAAAAATAAATCTTTTTACTCATTCATCAGTTGATAGGCATTTGGATTGTTTCCAAGATTTAACTATTACAAACTGTGCTGCTATAAACATGGGAGCACATATATCACTTGATATGATACTTTTAATTATTTTGAAAAGTTATTAAGAAGGAGAAAAGCTCAGTCAAATGGGACCTCTAGCCCTAGTTTTTTGAGGAGTCACCTCACTGATTTTCATAGTGGTTTCACCACTCTACATGCCCACTAACAGCAGAGAAGGGTTCCTTTTTCCTCATAGCTTCACCAGCATGATTGATTTCCTGGTAATAACTGTTCTTTCTGGAATGATGTATAATCTCAGCATTGTTTTGGTTTGCATCTCTTGAATGACCAGTGATGTTGAATATTTTTTCATATATTTGTCATTTGTACTTCTTCAGATGTCCAGTTTTGGACTGCATCTTTAAATTTCAGGGGTCTGATTTTTTTCAATCTTTATATGTTCTACATAGAAGTCCTTTGCGTGAGGAACAGCTGGATAAAATATTTTCCCACTCTATGGGTTGTTTTTTCACTCTCTTGGTGATTTCTTTTGCTGTGCAAAAGCTTTTTAATAACATGAGATCCCAGTTTTTATTTTTTGTACCATTTCCTATATAATCAGTGTTTTGTTCGTGAAGTCTTTGCCTACACCTATGTCTTCAAGAATTCTACCTGTTCTATCTTCCAGCAGATTTAGTGTTTCTGTTACAATATTTAGATCTTTGATCCATTTTAACTTTACTTTGGTGCACAGTGATATACATGGGTATAGCTTTCGTCTTTGGCATGTGGAAAGCCACTTTTTTTAAAAATTTCTTTATTTAAAGAGAAAAAACAGAATAAAGGTAAAAATATTACAGAATTTCAAAAAAAGGATAAATAGTAAGAGATCACTAGTTGATAAAATTACATATTGTTCTTTTAGAAATAGTTGTTCAAGTTACAAAAGTAGAGAATACAAAGTAGACACTCAAGCAATGAGACTGCAAACAGATCTGTACAACAATCCAACAAGAACCTAAAAGTATGGTTATCAATCCTATACACTTAAATATTCATGCAGTTATATCTTCTATAGCACTTCCTATTTCCTCTCTTTTTTACAATAGCAATTAATCATTTTGTAAAAAAATTATTTAAAGACAAAAAAAGCAAAAGAAAAAGGGTAGCAACAATGCAGATTCTAAAAGAAAAAAGAAAAAGGAGAAAAAAATTAAGAAATCACTAGTTGATAAATTACATATTGTCATCTTGGATGTAGTTGTTCAAGTTACAAAATTAATGGATACATAGTAGACATTCAAACAGTGAGACTGCAAAAAGTTCTGCTCAAAAATCCAACACAGATTCAGCAATATGTTCATCTATTTTACACACTCAAATATACATGCAGTTATATCCCTTAGAGCCTTTTCTTTTCCCCTCTTTTTTACAATAGCAATTACACATTTTGGGTTGTATTACTCTTTTTTTATTTAAAGAGAAACAAAAGCATATAAAGGGTAGAGATAATACAAAATTTCAAATAAAAGCTTAAGAGTAAGAAATCACTAGTTGATAAATTACACGTTGTCCTCTTAGAAATAGTTGTTCAAGTTACAAAATTAAAGTATACAAAGTAGATATTCAAACAGTGAGAGTGTAAACAGCTACACATGCATGAATCTCTACATGTATTTCTATCCTTTCTATATTAGAGGGAAAAACAAAACATAGCAAGACAAAACAAAACAAATTCCTATAAAAACATAAAACCCAAAAGTTGTATAAAACCACAGTAAAGGTGATCTACAATGATTACTGTGTTGTTTCTTATTATCTTCAATAGAATTGTCTATATCATCAGGCATAGTTGAATATAGCAGTATAATTGAATATAGCAGTACATAACAATATTAGTAAAAATAAAACATTGTAGACAGTATAAAACTTCAAAGGCAGGTAATAATCAAACCAGAGTGGATATTCTAGTGAATCTTGTCATCTTCTGTGTAGTTGCCAGTACTCTCATACTTGATACTATCAATCATAACAGCTTTGAATAAGATCTATCAATACAAAACAGCAATCTAACAAACCAGATTCAGTTACAATCAGTCATGGTAAAACAGTGTAGGTTATAGAGAGTCTTAGATTAATTTAATAGGAAATTAAGGTAATCACCGTACTATATCCTGTTATTTTTGGGATTACTGTCTGTGCCCTCAAATCTAGTACAGGTAGAATGACTGGAACAGAATATAATACATCTAAGTAGAGTGGTGTGAGTAATGTGGGTTTTAAATCCTGGTGCACTATTAAAAATATAGTGTATCAAGGCCATCTATGTTAGAGATTCTAGCCATCCTTCTCTGCCTCATTTCTGCTATGCTATTTTTCTGCCTCTGTTTGTCTAGTTTTCTCCTCCATTCTACTGCCTGCCCCACTCATTGAGGCCTTTCTGCCACTGTTCCTAAAATCCTGGTATTTTTTCTCTCTCTGTCTCTAGAATGTCCTTCAGTATTCTCTGTAGGGTTGCACTGGTGGTCACAAACTCCCCCAGTTCCTCTTTGTCATGGAAGCATCTTGTTTCTCCATTAATTTCTAGTGACAGTTTTGCGGGGTACATCAATCTGGGCTGGAGGTTATTTTCTTTCAGGGCTTGGAATACTTCACTCCAAGGTCTTCTTGATCTGATGTTCTGTGTCAAGAAGTCTGCCGTGATCCTGATGGGCTTACCTTTGTAGGTAATTGGTTTCTTTTCTCTGACAACTTTTAATATTCTGTTTTTATATTGAGTTTCTGGTACCTTGATTATTATATGTCTGGTGTAGATCTGTTTTGGTTGTAGGTGGCTGGAGTTCTGTATGCCTCACATAACCGAAAGTCATTTTCTTTTCCCATACTTGGGAAGTTTTCCTTAATTCTTTCCATGAATACCCTTTGTAATTCGCCTGTATGTATTCCTACTTCTTTGTTCACACTTCTTATTCTTATAGATTCTCTTGTCATCTTCTAGCCTTTGTATTGTTACTGCCTGTTTCCTTGTTATTTTTAAGAGATCTTTCCTTTCATAATCACACATTGCAAACTTGTCTTCAAGTTTTAATAGTCTATCCTTAGTTTCTTTTAAGGCGTTTTGCCAGCTTTTGATGGAATTTTTAATTTCCTGTAGTCTCTTTGAATCTGCTTCATGTATTCTATATTTTCTTTATATTCTTTATCAAATGTTTCTCTCCTTGTTTTGTGTTCCTCCCTTCTACCATGTGTATCTTCCTGAGAGATGCTCCCTGAGAGCATTTCTTTTATTACTGTACTCATATCTTGCTTTACCTGATTTAATATTTCAGTTTTGAGCTCATCTACAAGGTCCCAAAGATATCTTTTAATGTCCATTGAAGCCATGCCTGCTGTTGCATGTTTGCTGCCCTCAGTCTCCCTTGTTTTTCCCTCTCCTGGATCAGGGCTCTCAGGGTTCTGGGCTGGGGACCTCTTCCTGCCTCTCTCTCTCCTGTCATAGTCCCGGCTTCCTCCACACAGGTCACATTGCAGGTCCCAGCCCCCTTTCCTGTTGGCCACCCCTCCTCCAAAGCAGGCTTGAGAGGGTCCTCCCGCCTCTCCTGACTACTCTTATCACTGAGGTGCAAGCAGCGGCTGCCTAAGCCTGCCCCTCCCCACCAGGCCAACCAAACTGCAGAGGCCTTCACCCAGTTAGTGCTTGCTAAGCACAGGGAATCGATTTGGGAAGGCTCATTGGGTCCCCACCAGGGGCCCAGCCCAGTCCAAGCAAATCCCACAAATCTGCTTTGGGGAGGGAGGAACCAACTGAAGTCACTGTTGCTCCCAGTTCAGGCTCCTTCTGCCAGATTCCAACATGTCACCCATTTGATCGTGCCCTTCCCGGGGGGGGGTGTCCCAATCCCAGCACTGACCATGGATTAATGAAAGTCCCTTTGCTGTCTCTGCTCTCTGTCGGGCTCACCAACCCCCAACTTCAGCGCTGCCCTGCTTCCCGTGAGTGATGGTGGGAACGAGTTTGGGCAGCTCTGCTGGCCTTGGTGGATTCAGGCTGGTGCAAATTCAATCTGTGCAAAATTGGAGGGGTTGCAGTGAAAACACTGTGTCCAGCTGTTCCAGTTGTAGTCCCAACATATTTGATGAGCTTTTTTATGTTTTAATTTCTTCCTTTGTCAAGAGGATCTGTCTCCCTCTGTCTGAGTCTCTCCAGGGTGTTTTAATCTGGCATATGAGTTGTTTCTCCCAGGAGGCTCTGTTTTTTGTTGCTCACTGATCGGCCATCTTGTCTTCCTCCTCTGAAATCATATTATTAATTGAAATAAATCAGACACACAAGTTTAAATATCAAATGATGTCTTTTATATGAGAAAACTAAAATATAAATTAAGAGCAAAATGAAAGATAATAGGAAATAAGGAGATAGGTCTTTTGCAAAGGAAAAAGGGAACAAATGATGGAAGGAGGCAGAGAGAGAGGAGGGAGATGGGATGAAAAAACGAATAAGACATGTTATGCAATGTATACATTACCTGTAAGAAATGCAATCATTAAAAAAAAGAAATGGAATCATTATGTACTGTAAATTTCTACCAGTAAAAAATAGATTAAAATAAAGTCACTGTTTCAATGTGGTAAATTATATAACAGAAAACATCATTTTAACTGTTTTAAAGATCCAATTAAGTAATTTTAATTTCTATATATTCACATTGTTGTGTAGATGTTACCACTGTGTATCACTAAAGCTTTTTTAGCATTCTAATTGAAGCTTTGTACATGCCAAACAACTGCTCATTATCCATATCCCCTGGTTCCTGGTAGCCATCATTTCATTTTCTCCATGAATTTGATCTTCTAAGATACAGTGCTTTTTGAATGGAATCATGCAATATTTGTCCTTTTGTGTCCTCATTTTACTTAGCATATAGTCTTAATTGTAGTTAATGACTGTAAGATATCACTTAGGTTCCTTTGATTAAAGAACATTTTCACTGAAGAAATCCTGACCATTTTCTAAAATTTTTCATAAAAAATGTTGCATTTATTTGTTCATTCATGTATTTAGCAGGTATTAACTGAGCCCACATTAAGCTATATTTTTTCCTTCTTATGAGCTATTAGCAGAAGATAGTAATCACCCAATATTATTAGACTGTTCTTATCCTTCAGTCAACATGATCCAAATTTTGTGTCCCTCAAGCTGCTGATACCCCAGACTTTAACTTCCTGGATCATCCTTCTGTGACAGGGGCAGGTAATAGGCTGAAAGAACAATGGACAAGAATCTTCAAAATCTAACTTTTTCCATCATGATAACTTAAGTATATGGAGATAGTCTGGGTCTGCATAGGTTCATGTTCTCATGTGTCAAGAAATAACTTGAGCCAAATAATAGCTGAATCATTGTCTCCTCTAAATAAGATGGTCACCATCCACCATTCAGCAGTCTTAAACTCAGTGTTCATTTGTCCCTCATTCATGTTGAGTATCTATGGTGGGGCAAGTTCCTGTGTTACGCATTAGGGATTAAGAAACATTGTCATTGGGAAATTAGCTAAACACTATTGGGGGAAGGAACAGCAGAAAACAGATGACTCACTCTGGTATCATACTTCCTGTGAAATCCTCTCATATGAGTCAGGTTTCTGACTCATATGGAGTTCAATGGATTCCAAATAGATGCTACAAGGAGGGCAAGCAGAATAAAGTAGTAGAGCCCTGCACAACAGGAGCCATTGCCGCTGCTCTGGTGGCAGTGGGTTTGTCACTCACTGGCAGGACTGAAACCACTGCTGTATTGCTCCTTTGGTGAGGATTAAGCCAAGGAGTTGAGCAGGGCTGTCTGCCAAGTGAAGATCTCCATCCTACACCTGACCAAGGTAAGGGATTGCTGTAGCTGACATAGCTGAGCTCTGTATGAAATATTACAATTCCCCTGAGTGGATTCCTCAAAGCTGATCAATAGAGTTGAGATTTTTATCATTTCTTCAAGGATAAAGTCATAGTTTTACAGACAGAAGTAAAGCACAAGTATGGTCATCCTAAGAACAGATAATAAGCGCAAAGTAATATGATAAGTATATAAAAATGAATAAAATCGAGACCTTGCTTTCAAGTAGCAAAAGGTCTAGGAGGAGAAAGATATTCTGAATTCATTAGTAGGAATTAAAACTTGTGCAATAATACAAGTATTAATGTAAAGTAAGGTAACACATAAAAACAAAACCAATGAATTCTTGGATTAATAAGGGAAAGTTCATAGAAAAGCGGGATCTATGTTGGGTCTTGGCTGGCAAGGAGTTCACCGGGCAGATTGTGAGGGCATCATGGTTGATGATAGCCTATGACAGATCACCAAAACATGAAAGTGCATTTAACACAGTTACAATTTATCACTGTTGAAGCCTAAAGTAAGAAGTAGGAAGCAAAGGAGACACAGTGAGGAGGCACTGGGCTGAAGAATCTCTTGGTACACTGAAAGAACATCAAGTAGTCTGCTGGGGATAAAATATAAGGTGCATAGGAAAAAAATAGTTGCAAGGAGGTTGTAAAGATAGTATAAAACAGATTATATCCAATATATACTATAAATATGTATTTTTTAACTGTTTAACAACTATAGTCCCCTTGAGCATGGATAATTTCCGTGGTTCTACTTCCCAGAAATTTATAGAGGTTCTCAAATATTCATACATTTCACACCTAGGATCTCAGATCTTGGTTAAGTACATTTACTTTACAGCAGTACTCTGAAACTTTTCAAGGAGTGGCCTAAATTTTACAAAAGGTAATGCTTAACAATATGCTGAGGTTACCAGAAAAAGCTGCTTGAGGTTAGGCTGGGTTTCTAGTGGCTTCCTCTTACTGAAGTACTCCAAAGGTGATAGAGATTAAATATCTTGAAAGATCTATAACTCCTTCTGGTGAGCTGTAAACCATTAAAGTTTTCCAAGCAGAGGTATGAAGGTATCAGTGCTGGGTTTAAAAGGTAACTTAACCAGCATAGTAAAGGGTGGATGAAAAGTAATAAGATCAGGTAGACACTTTTTGGTAGATTATAGGATGAGAACCCTTAAGATTTGCCGTGTGATATTGATGATGATGAGCATAGAAAAAAAGGAATTTTAGGAGTGTTTAAAGATAGAATCAAAAGACCTGATGCCAGTGATGGTTTCAAGAATTTTTGTAGGAATTTCAATTGACTTAGAAAAAGGAAAAAAGAATAACAGACTTGGAGAATCATTAAATCTCCATTTTTGTAGACTGCTTATTGCAATGTATGCTACAAATTTGTCTTATTGATGTATAGAGAACAGTTATTTACCTGAATTCTATGGTGTTTTAAAAACTCAAATGGAAGTACAATAGCAATCAGTTAAGTGACTCTATACACACAAAGAAAGGTGATTAATAAGTAATAGTATTGTGTGACATGTCTCAAATTTAATAAAAAGTACAGCAAATGTGTTTCTTTTGCATGCATTCAATGTCAAATATTTTTATAAGTTCTGCCTTATGAGCATAAGGGGTTTTTTTCCCCCTCTTCACCACGATACTTTAGCTTTATCTGATCAAAAGGGTGTGGTTCATGATGCACAGTAACCACGAAGCCACCTGAGAAGGCACAGCACAGTGTGTGAAAGTCTTCTAAGTATGCAGCAGTGAGTATAACTGAGTAGATTATGCTCTTGTTCTTGATGCTGTGAACATTAATCATCTAATTAAAAATCTGTCCACCAAGTTCTTCTTTTGCCTTGTTTTTATTCATCAATATAGAAGTGGAATAGATACAATTTTATGGGGGCTTTTTTCTAAACAGAACTTTTACAAGCATTTCCTACTTCTTACCTCTTGATTCTTTAAAGGAGTTATAGAGATTATTTTTTATTCCACATATGATCACCTGGGTACTTTCAATTTTAACTGGATATTTTATTCCTACTAGAATTAAAACATAGAACACTGGCAGTTGGGAACTCAAAGACCCTCCCAGGAGGGGGCACAGCTTAGAAAGGGAAGCCTGACCACAGTAGTCAGTGACCTAGTGCTTTGTTGTTATCTGTTACAGGCAGCTGTTATATATTTTGTGCACAATTCATTTGAAGACTACGAAAAACACATTGAAGTGAGATGTATGGGAAGGCAAAACTGAAGGTGTCAACCAGGAGAATGGGCTTGATCTATTGCATACCTCACAAGGAGTGAAAAACAAGGCAGGAAAATAGAGTGGTTTGAGATTCCCACCCCACTTTATAGCAGGAAGGAAGCCTGACTGTCAAAGAGCAGAGGAAAGCAGCACAAATGGATTCTCCTGCCCAAAGTGCCCCACACACAGACAGAAAAGTGAATTTGCATAGACACACAATGTACAAAGCACTTCCTCCTCTTAGAAAAGCTGTTGTGAATATGTGCTTCTGTGCCAGGCTAATTATGGCTGCCCTACATGGAATTCACGAGCCAAAGAGAAGGCTCTCCAGGCAGAAGGTAGTGGGACACTATGTATCTCCAGCTAAAGAAGACCTGTAAAATACTTGTACTCTTGTTCTGCATAAGCTTCACTACTGTAAATAAAACAAAGGGCTGGGAGGGGGGACTCAGAAATATGTATAGCCTTTAAAATCCAATATGGGCTTAATAGTCACTACCGCTCCTAGATTTTCCAAATGTGTCAATGTTATGCCATAGCTGAAAAGAAATTCTAATTAAATGCATCCAAACTTTCAGTACTAAAATAATTTTATCTAACTGTCTAGATGGGGTGATTTCCATCAGAAACATATACATTTCCGTATGGATTCTATTTGCTGCTATTCCATATAGCATATTAGATCTATATTCATAAACATTATATCATTAGGAATTCTACACACTGTCAATGTATCACAACCAAATCATAATTTCATGCAATGGGAACCCAATCTTGATTTTCTCCCTACTTTTCTGGTCCTAAATTATAGCATCTGTTGAAAGCAGATCAAATATCATAACCAGTAATATAAATAAATATCTGATTTTTGTTAAAGAGGGGGTGGGATGGCTTGTGTTTAGATGTCCTCCAAAAACCTCATGTGGTCCTATGTGGAGCTTTTTCAGAGGTGGCTGGATCTAAGATGTGTGACTGATTCACAGTGCAATGCTGAGATTAAGGATGTGGGATTACTAAACTGGTCCACTGATTGGTTTGGCACTCCCCTAAACAAGGCAGCCTAGACAGAATACAGGAAAGATGTTGTTAAGGTCTCTTGTTTCCTTCATTACCTTATGCGTGCCATGAGCTGTTCTCTGCAACGCTACTCTGCCATCTGCCACTTTGCCTTAGAGCCAACCAAATATGGACTAAAACCTCTACAAACTGTGAGCTAAACAAACCTTCTCCCCTTTAACTTTGGGTGTCAGAAAGTTTGTCTTAGCAACAACAACAACAACAACAAAAAACTAAGACAGGTAGCATTTAATTTGGCTTAGTTGTACATCTTCAAATTCCCTGTACTGGAACTTTATATATTAAAATACTGAAAATAATATTATAAATGTAGTTTTATTATGAAAATAAAAACCTAAAAATATAGTATGTGGTATGAACAATTCAAGTTATAACTTTTTCTCAAATAAGCAAAAATTATCTATTCCACATTTTACCCAGAACAGTGGTACATTATTTGTTTTTGATATGGCAAATATGATGACAGATAGCATTGATTGCCACATAGCTCCAAAGTACTGTATATAACTGTAAAGAAAAAAAAATAAAGCCAGGGCCAAGATGACCAAGAGAATAAAATCTGAAATGTTAATATAGACTAGGATCTCTGTTATTTAAAATCTACAATTAAGTCTTTTGTTCATAAACCCAAACTTTCATTTCACCATGTCAAATATCTCCCTTATTATGGCTCAAATTCATAACTGAAAAAAATCCACAAATACAAGTTAAGCTTTAGTAGAAACTTTAAAAGCTAGAATCATATGCTTATTTGCCAGTATATTTGCGAGGTAAGTTCTTCTAAGTAGCATTTCTAGCTTAAATAAGATAAGGTAATCTTTCTTTGTTTTGACTTACATAGTGAAAAAGTTAGCTAAAAAAGCATTGTTTTACTACCTTCCAAGTAGAAATAAAAATATGACAATTGTAAAAAAAATGATTATGGATCTTAGAATTTCAAAAGTTTTACCTTTTGCATATCTTCATTCATTCATTTGATAAAACCATAAAGAACATCTAACATGTGCCAAGCAATGTTCTGCCTCTCTTTTTTCTTTCTTTCTTTCTTTCTTGCTTGCTTGCTTGCTTGCTTGCTTGCTTGCTTGCTCTGATTACAGGTGTGCACCTCCATGCCTAGCTGCATAAGCTCTGTTTGATAATTATTATACATTCCATAGAAGATAGCGGTGGCAAACGTATAGCGTGCATGCTGCAATGGTCTATTTGCATCATTGAATGCTCTAAAAGGTTTACTATTGCTGGTACAGATAGATCATGGAGATCAAAGAGTTGAGATTCAGAAAGAAATCATGTCATTTGCAGGGAAAGGGATAGAACTGGAGATTGCTATGTCAAGTGAAATAAGTCAGACTCAAAAAAGAATGAACTTGTTCTCTCATATGTGCAATCTAAAAGAAAAAAAGACAACATGAAAGTTGGGGGACTATTAGATACCAGGAAAGGGCCATAGGGAGGGGAAAGGGAAGGTACTGGGGTGACAGATGTGATCAAAGCATGCTATATGCATGTATGAAAATGCTACAATAAAAGTTATTCTGTATAATTAATGTACTCTAAAAAGGAAAGAAAAAAAGAGTAGGGATTTCACATTGTATCTTGAAAATCACTCTTAAAAATTACTATCAGCTTATTTTTGGTAATACAGTTACTTTGCCTGGAAGTTTATGATGCTCCTCTGCATGCTTTTAAAACAAACTTTGAATAACTGAAGATTCTGGTTAATCACAGTCTTACTGCAATGCAAGATAATTCTGTAAAGCAATTACTGCAACATTATTGGGACCAGAGACTAGTTACTTTTGAGTTATTGGCAGAAATCCACTATTTAATCAGCAGTCTTTCTTCACTACGTGATGGGGTCATCTTTTGATAAAAAGGATATGCAGTGTACTATAGAAATAATACAGTTTTAGGAGTCAGACAAAACCAATCATCTTACTAAGTGATAAATTCTTCAAGCTCTTTTAGCACTACCCACCCACAGGGAACAATGTTCAATCTAAAATTATTCTGAATTGCTCAGATAAAATTTGATAAGCAGATTCATTCAACAGATACTCAGATACTCACCAAGCACTTTATTCTGAGGGCAATGTAGGTCTTAAGCAGATATAAGAAATAAATAGGCTTAAGCTTTGGAAATATCATTCTAGCTGGAGTACGGTGAATGAGTGAGAGTGAGATAAAATTGGAGAGAAGGAAAACAGCTGGGGCCTACAATGAGAGACAAGCATAGCCTTCTCGGAAATGAAGGAAATTAGGACAAAGAGAAATAAATGGATTTGAGTATTATTAAAAATTTTAAAAGTAGTAACTGTAAGAAAGGAAGATGGGCTGAATGGGGATATTAGCAGTACAAAGTATAAAGCAGAAAATATGGGTTTCATATCATCTGAGTGCATGGTGGTACCATTAACTAGGAGTGGGAACATAGAACAGCAGGTCTCGTGGGAATCGTGACAAACTGTTCTACACCTGTTGTGCCTGTGAAACCCGGGGGACGTCTCCCTTGTTCCTCAAGTAGTGATAAACCACATGACTCAAAATATAGATCTGTAGATAATTCTGGGGACTAATGTACAGAATAGAAGACAATCATTCAATAGTATTACTGCATAAGCCTGCAAGTTGGTTGGGCATATATCTGCTTCCCCAATGGGTATGGAGACATTAACAGCTCAGAAACCAAGAGCAATTAATTACAATGTAGTATAAACAATTCATCATGTGGATCTGTTTTCAACTAGAGGTACTAATCAGCATACCCGTCTAGATTAGTTCCTCAGTGTTCTGTAGAAAGTTCAAAATGAGTTTCACTATTGTTTCATTTTTTCTAGCACTCTGGATACTCATGTGGTATAGCTTGTCCTTATAAAAACTCAGGCTGAGGCCTATTTCCTCAACAAAACACTGTCAGAAAGTAGGACCTTTTGGTGGAGGTACTTAGATCATGGAAGCAGTGCCCCCCAAAAAATGGCTCTATGTTTGTCTCAAGAAACTGTGTTTGGTCTGTTGAGACTGGATTATTTCATGGGATTAAGTTAGGTTCCATAAGATTGCAATAGTTTCCCTGTGAGCAGGTTGTTATGAAGCCAGTTTTGCTCCATCTTGCTATGTGGTGCTCTGCACCACCTCAGAACTCTTCAGAGTCACCACCAAGAAGATTTTACTAGATGTGACCCTTCAACCTCAGTCTCCAGAACAAAGACCTGAATAAACCCTTGATCCTTATAGTGTATTCAGTCTGTGTTTTAGTTGTAGCAATTAAAAACAGATACAGAAATTCAAACTTTTGAATTTTATTCAAAGTATATATGTCTTAGTTACTTTTCTCTTTTGTTGCTGAAACAAAATACTTGACACCTAAAGTTAGGGAAGGAAAGTTTTATTTCTCACAGTTCATGGAGATTTCAATCCACACTCAACTGGCTGCAAGGCAGTGTGGCATGGAGGCCACCAAAACAAACTCGAACCAGCAAGAGAGACAGACACACCTTTTCCCACTTTTATACCATATCCTGGCTCCATCCCTGGGCAGGTAAAACATTCACACCACCAATCTGAGAGCTAGACATCAGACTAATCACAAATGCTAGATTTGGTCATGTTCATGATTACATAAGGCTTGGGGTAGGGCCACAGGAACACAAATCACAATATTGCACCCTTGGCTTCCCCTCAAAGACTCATGCACATCCTTTGTACAAAAGAAATTTAGTCCATCTCCAAGAGTTGCCAAAGTCCTAATAGTTTCAGCATTGCTGAAAAGTACAAATCCCAAGTTTCCTCCAAGATCTATGGCAAACTCTTAACTGTAACCCCCTGTACAAATGAAACAAAGTTAAACATTTCCAAAATGTAAAGACACAAGATAAACATTACTGTTACAAGCCAGGGGATACAAAACAATGGAACCAAAGCAAGTCCAACATCCAGCAGGGCAAACACTAAATCCTAGAGTTCTATGCTCAGCATTTGAAGCAATCTGGTTGCAAGCTCCAAAAGGGTTGGGTGATTCCATCCCCATAGCACTTCCAGCTCCCATCATTTTCTCTTAAGCTCCCTCTGCTTGGTTTCTGCAGCTTTCCTTGGATGATCCACATTCCCAGCTTTTCCAAACTTCTGGGGTCTCCACTGCACCTTTGGCTTTACCCTTACATCTTTACATAGTGCCCTCTCAGAGGCACACTGCTTGATCTCCCAGGCCTTTTGCAATCAGAGTGGAAGCTGCCTTACCCCAGAACTTGTGCATTCTCCTTGCACCTAAAACCAGTGCCACATAGATGCCACCAAGATCTGCTGCCAGCTAAAGCAGTAGCCAGACTTTTCTCTCTCTTGGCTGTAGAGGTCAAGTGCCTGGATCACTGAGCTCTCTGAACTTGATTGTAAGGAAAAGCTTCTCTATGCCACTGCCATTCTGGAGTTTGGTGTGGCTGCTGCCATTTTGGAACTTCCTGTGGCCTCTGTTGTCACTTTGGAATGTAGCATTCTGTGGCCTTCTCCTCTGAGCAAAGTCTTTCACTTCTGGTGATTTGAGGCTGCAATAGGTGGAGACCTGTTGCTTCTGGGGATGGCCTCAGGCCATCCTTTTTATTTCTCTGTTCCTTCTCAGCAATCAAGGTCTCAGCTCTATCTTTACAGTCCACAGCTTTACTGGAGCTTTCCTTCTGGCCAAACTCACAACACTTTAAATTATCCTGCTGGGCTCTTTGCTCTTGATTTGCAACATAAATCTGGCTAAAATCCTCTAATAATAGTCATGCCAATGCCTGACATTTGACTGCCTTGAAATTTCCTTTGCCAGATTAATCAGCCCATCGCCCTTATTCTCAGTCTCAGACAAAGTCTCTGGACATAAGCAAAATACAGACAAACTTCTAATCCTTCTTCCTAGCAGAAACTTCCAGAGCCTGGTCTTTACTGGCAGGCTTTTTCTCTGCCTTCTGTTCTCCTGGGTTCTGACCAGAATCTCCCCTACAGAGCAGCCTAAGCTGTTCCAACTCTATGCATTCAAATGACAGCTCTGAACCTTTCCAAATTCTTCCCACAAACCATTTCCAAAATGTAAAGGCACACGATAAACATTACCATTACAAACCAGGGGATACAAAGCTCTTTAAACCACATGGTCAGGAACAGTCACAGCAACGACCCCACTCCTCTGGTTCCAAATTCTTAGTTACTTTTTACTTGTTGAGACAAAATATGTGATGCCCAAATTTAAGAGAAGGAAATGTTTATTTCTTATAATTCTTGGAGGTTTCATTCCATACTCAGTTGGCTCCATGGCAATGTGGCATGGGAGGGCAGCCATACATGACCACTGCAAACAGCAAAAGGGAAAGCAAAAGAACAAGACACACCTTCTTCCTGCCATTACATCATATCATTGCTCCACCCCAAGCAGGTGGAACACTCGTATTGCCAATCCCAGCACTAGACAACAAGCCTATCACAAATGCTAGATTCAGCCACATCCATATTACATGAGGTCTGGTGGGGGAAAAAATATCTAATCCATAACAATGTACTCAGCCTCTTCATTTTTTTCCCCACACATCTGTGTAACATGTTGGAGTCACCCAGATACACATTATAACTGCACTGAAGACACAGCAGATACCAACATTCCTGAGATGGAACATGTATTGGTAGTTTCCAGACCAATGTGGAGCAGAGCCACAGTGAGGAGACAGTGTTATGACATGACACTGGAAGGGAAAACAGGAGTCATGCAGGGAGTGTGCAAAGATCTAGAGTTAGAACATCACTTTGGCATGGAATTGGAATTTCAGTAGTTAAAAAGGTAGACGAGTAAGACTTGAAAAGTCTGTTGAAGAAAGAGGTTCTTATCATGAAGGGACTTATAAGCTACACAGAAAGTGTGGACATACTGGTTGTTTCCCTGACAGAAATGGGAAATTATTGAAGAGTTTTACATGGAAAAGATTTGCAGTTTAGAACAATTACTTGAGCCAGGGGTATAGCTCAGTGGTACAAGTGCCTGTCTAGCAAGCTCAAGGTCCTGAATTCAATTTCTGGTACAAAAAGAAAAATCACTTGAGTTGTCACTTAGAGAATGGACTGCATGAGGAAAGAGTGGTTCAAGTGGCCAGAAGGTTGTTACAAATTCCAGGTGAGCTATCCAGGTGGCCTAGACCATGCTAAAGAGGCCTGGAGAGGGAAAAGCGGGTGTATTCAAGATAAAGAGCAAGAATAGTGTGTGGACTGATGATTATCTGGATGTAGAGGATTGAGGGGTGAAGGAATAAAGATTATAACCTACTGTGGACAACAGATAGCAGCCTTATCCTATCATCCCCAGGTGATCTCATTTTTAGGAAAATAGCACCAAGTGAACCACTTTGTTCAATTTAAGCTTCTTACTCTTTCTGCCAAAGATAAAATGTAGATTCTCAGTTTCTTTAAAGTTATTATAGCATATGTTCCTTTTATCACACATTGTAAAACTCTATAAACTGATTTATCATGTAAAAATAACTGTACTCTCCCATTCTGAGATTTGATTTATTAAAATGCTAATTTCTCACACATTGACCACTAGTATGAACCACAACTCTCTGTTAAATAAGTGTTTTTTCAAATGACTACAGCTGAACACAGCACCTTGAAGAATTTTTTTCCTATTATTACATTAAATGCTGTGCATTTGATATGTTCAGAACTCTTGGTAATCTATTTTTAATTTTGGTTACCCTAAAATTCTGGCCTTTAGTTTGTTAGCAATTTTGCTTCAGACAGGATGTACTTCATCTGAAAGAAAGAGGATGGTAAAGGCACTTCCAAGAGTTTATTTCTCTGAAACCTTTTTAAAAGCAACAAAAATTCACCACTTTTTTCAAAAGAACTCAATAGTTTTAGGTAAATGCTATAAATGAAACATATATATTCTTAAAGAAAGTAGTATTTTAGACTATACTTGTTAGTAATGGAATGTATCTGAAAATTTTTGCCAAAGAAAATATTATAAAGGGTTTTACATGAATATTTTCTTATTTAGTTGTGGAAGGAACATTAAAACTCATTGTAGTCCAATGTACTTGTTATTTTAGAAAGGATACTCTCAGTGATACTATGCATGGCAGGTCTTTGAGTTCTTATGGTTTTTACAGTGATAATAATATATATTCCATGTTCTCATTGTTCACTGATAGAGGTTATTGGGTTTATAACAAGTTAGCTATGCCATTGCTAATGTTTTTAGTGTTTTGTTCATTTTTTATGTGTCAGTGCTTTGAATTTTTTTTTCATTTTGAGAACACAAAGCAAAACTCTCACGCAGTTTAATTCTACTGAGACAAATATTTCACTTTCAGAATCTTACTATCTTTTCTTGCCATCTGGATTGCACAGAATGGAAAGTTTTACATTTGCTAAATGTAACACACAATTATTGCAAATTTTAAACATAAAATTCTTTTTTTAAAGAGAAGCTCTTTCTAAATGTGTAGTTAAAACTAAGTTTCAGTATATTATGTTATTTATATCTTCTGTATCACTTAACATCTTCTCCAGTGGATCTAACAAGAAAAAAATACCAGATGCTGTTTGAATATTTTTTATGGTCAATAGCTGGTAGTCAAGGTGGATTTTCTTGATATGATCTCACACTGGAGTATATGCTAAAGTGACATATTAGTAATTATCATTTTTAACACAGTACTTTCTTTGTAACCTTTGATTTCTGGAATACACAAGCAGAGCCCTGACATTTACCCACTTGTTAGGAACACTAGATGGGAACTCTAGTACTGAAAACGTGGTCTAACTAGGTGATTTCTTATTCTGCAAAAACAAGATTATAAGTCTTTGTGTTTCCTCTAGCCTTTCTCTGTGATATAAACATTTGTACTTATTCTCATCTTAACAAAAAAGAAAAGAGCTGTAATTTCCTCCAAATCATAAACTTGTGCCTATATATTGAGAACTTTTTTTTTAATCTAAAGAAAAAAGAAACAGGAAGAGGGTAGAAATAATATGTAATTTCAAAAAAAATAAGAAATCACTAGTTGATAATTACATATTTTTCTCTTAGAAGTAGTTGTTCCAGTTACAAAAGTAAAGCATACAAAGTTGATATTCAAATAGTGAGACTGCAAGCAGTTCTGTTCACCTATCCAACAAAAACTTAGTAATACGGTCATCAATCCTACACACTTAAACATACATGCATTTATATCCTTTAGAATACTTTCTTTTCCTCTCTTTTTTATAATAACAATAATAAGTTCTAGCAAACTGTTTAGAAGTTCTATGCATGCATCAATCTCTACATGTATACCTATGCTTTCTGTATTAGAGGAAAAAACAAATCAAAACAAGACAACAAAACAAATTCCTAGAAAACCACAAAATGAAAAAGACATATAAAACCACAATACTAGGTGATCTGCAGTAATTACTATGATATTGGTTTTCTGACTTTCATTCCTTACAGAATTAGCACAGGAGCTTCTAATCAACTTGTCTCCTATTTTCTAAGCTAACTCAGATGACCTCTTGCTTCCAAGATACTTGGATTTTCTTCTTCAATAAAGCAACTAGTTCTGTAGTATTCTGAGAGAGTCATCTGGCTTTAGATGAATCATTAAAGAAAGCCAGGGGAAAATACTTTAAAATTTTAATCTTCAGTTTAAAATCTGCACGTTTAGTCATGCAAGTAATTGATTTATCACATTTATCTGAAATCATTGGTTTAAATCATTCTGAAAGTTAATTCTTTATTTGGTAAGACAGTGTTACATTTCAGAGTTCTTTATCACAAATTTTAAATTAAAATATGTAAAGAAACATTCCTAGATCTTCAGGCATAGTATAATTAAACATAGTAGTACATAACACTATTAATAAAAACCAAACATTGGAGACATTATAGGACTTCAAAGGCAGTTAATAATCACACCAGAATGGGTATCCTATAAAATCTTGTCATCTTCAGAGTAGTTGCCTCTACTCTCAGACTTGATACTCTCAAGCATACCAGATTTGAATAAAATCAGTCAAGACAAAACAACGATATAGCCAATCTTCTCTGTCTCAGCTCTGCTATGCTATTTTTCTGTCATTGTTGTTTACTTTTCTCCTTCATTCCACTATCTGCCCCTTTCATTGAGGCCTTTCTGCCATTGTTACTGGAATTCTGCTGATTTTCTTCTCTCTCTCTAGAATGTCCTTCAGTATTCTTTGTAGGGTTGGATTGGTGGTCACGAACTCCCCCGGTTCCTCTTTGTCATGAAAATATCTTGTCTCTCCATTAATTTTAAGAGAGACAGTTTTGCAGGGTACATCAATCTGGGTTGGAGGTTATTTTCTTTCAGGGCTTGGAATATTTTGCTCCAAGCTCTTCTTGACTTGATAGTTTGCATCAAGAAGTCTGCTGTGATTTTGATGAGTTTTCCTTTATAGGTAATCTGTTTTTTTTCCCCTCTGGCCATTTTTAATATTCTGTTCTTGTGATGGATTTTTGGGATCCTGATTATTATATGTCTGTGTGTATATCTGTTTTGGTTGTAGCTGGCTGGAGTTCTGTATGCCTCATATATCTGAACATCACTTCCATTTCCTATGTTTGGGAAGTTTTCCTTAATTATTTCTGTGAATAGCCTTTTTATTTCATTTGTATTGTTGCTGCATCTTCATTCACATTTTTTATTCTTAGGTTATAAATTCTCTTGTCATCCTCTAGCCTTTGTATCAAGGAACTTCCTATTTCCTTGTTATTTTTAAGAGATCCTTTCACAATTGTATATTGCAAACATATCTTCAAGTTTTGAATGTCTGTCTTTAGTTTCTGTTAAGAAGTTTTGCCAGCTTTCAATGGAGTTTTTAATTTCCTGATATTCTCTTTGGATCTGTTTCATGTATTCTGGATTTTGTTTATATTCTTCATCAAAGGCTTTTCTCCTTTCTCTGGGTTTCTCCATTCTTCCATTTGTGTCTTCTTGAGGATTACCCAGCATTTCTTTTATTAATCTTTTTATATCTTGCTTCACTTGAGTTAGAATTTCAGATTTAAACTTGTCGATGAGGTCATGGAAGTATTTCTTTATTTACAATGAGGCCGTGTCTGATATTGCATAGGATTAATAACTATATCACTAAGTTTTTGTTGGATAGATGAACAGAACTGGTTGCAGTCTCACTGTTTAAATGCCCACTTTGTAGGCTTTACTTTTATAACTTGAACAACTATTTCTAAGAGGAAAATATGTAATTATCAACTGATTTCTTACTGGTTACTATTTTTGTTTTTTCTTGTTTTGTTTTGTTTTTGAAATTTTGTATTATTTCTACCCTCTTTGTTTCTTTTTTTTTTTCTTTAAATTAAAAAAAAAAGAAAGAAAGAAACATTCCTAGGATCAAATGAGTGGTAGGGACAACATTCACTGAAGCATAATGGTTGGATGTATTTTTGGCATAATTTCATGAACTATTTAAGAAACTCTAATGTGTTATCTTTCGAAATTTAAAATAAATACAATAACAAAGCAACAGTGCTCTAAGTAGAATTTATTAGGAATTAGTTGCTTTATTCTCTCAGGAGACACATCTGGCAAAGGGTCTAGTTCACAGAAAGGGCTTAATAAATATTTGTTTAATGAATAAATTAATGGGTACGCAAATCTCAAGTTCTGTAGAGAAAGATGGAATGCAAAGAAGATTTGAAAATTACAGCTATAAAAGAGGAAATTGAACTCATGATGTTTTGGATGAGAAATATTCAAGAAATACACATAGATAAGAGGTTTGAGGCTGGGGATTTAGTTCAGCAGCATAAGCTCCTATCTTGCAAGCACATGGTTGTGAGTTTGATCCTCACTACCAAAAAAAAAAAAAAAAAAGAAGAAGTTTGAACTTGGGCAGGCAATAAAATTATCATTACAATTATATCAAGTCTTCTATAATTAAAGCCCATTAAAGTAATTAGAAAAAAAGAAATACATAAAAATAAGTAATTGTCAGATACAAAAAAATTACTTGGAAATATGCCATCTAAAATTGAATAATTAAACAAATACATAGAAATAAATGTCACAAAAATATCCAGGACTTACATGGGAAAAAAAAATTACAACTCTCCACTGAAAGGCATTTAAAAAGATTGAAATAGTGGAGTGATATTTACAAATTAGCTGATAGACTTTGAAGTCAAAATTCAAACAGCCTATTACCCCCTATAAACGTGGCCAAATCTAAAGCATCGATCATATGAAGTATTGACAAGGATGAGAAGCAACAGGAAATCGCATTTGTTGCTGTGAGGAAGACAAACTGTACAGCCATTCTGGGAGACATTTTTTCAATTTATAACAAAATTAAATATATTCTTACTGTACAATCCAACAATTGTACTCTTCAATATTTACCCAAAAGAAAGAATTAAAAGCTTACATTGACCCCAAAACCTGTATAAAGGTATTTGTAGTAGCTTTATTAGTAATTACCAACATTTGGGAGCAATCAAGATGTCCTTAAGGAGGTGAATGGATTAAGCTTGGCAAATCCACACAAAGCAGTAGTATTCACTGATGACAGGAAATGAGCCAACAAGTTATAAACAGACATAAAGGGAAGTTACAAGTATACTAAGCCAATCTGAAGAAGCTACATTCTACATAATTACAACTATATGACAATCTAGAAAAAGCAAAGCCCTGAAGATACTTGAAAATATCAGTGGTTGCTGCAGTTTAGCAGGGAGAAATATCTCTGTATTTTTTGATCAATTATGGTGTGAACCTAAAACTG
The DNA here is from genome assembly GCA_004027455.1 of Hydrochoerus hydrochaeris. Taxonomy (NCBI): domain Eukaryota; kingdom Metazoa; phylum Chordata; class Mammalia; order Rodentia; family Hydrochaeridae; genus Hydrochoerus; species Hydrochoerus hydrochaeris. The sequence goes on along the minus strand of PVLA01004561.1, from coordinate 3,494 downwards.
CTCTAAAAATATAAAATGCAACTAAAAAATATAACAGTCTTAATAAGGAACTTGGTTAAAAGATTCCAAAATTTATCTTGTATAATAAACAAAAGAATTTCTAGGAAAATTCTGCAAAATCAGAGCTGTAATGATGAAGAAGTAAGCAAGGATACCAGTCTTAAAAAATATCAAAGTATAATATAAAGGTACATTGTGTAAATTAGGATAGTACTGGATTAGGGAGAGACAGATGACATTGTGGGTTAGTATAAAAACTCAGAAAAAGACTCAAATCAATGTCAAAATACAAAACATTAAGAGAGACATTTCAAATTAGTGGCTCAAAAAAGATTAAGCTCATATGTATTAGGGGATTGGACAGTCAGTTGGAAAAAAATGAGACACAAAGCACATTCATAACTAATTCTTTTGACCAATTGTAAATGAATCGTAGATATTTTATACAGTGTGGTTAAATACATAAAAGTCATTATTTTAAAGATTAAAATACACTGTTTATTCATTCCAACTATCTCATTTCCAGAACACTTCTATTATCCCAAATGAAACTCCATTCTCATTAAGTAGTCACTTCTCTCTCTCTAGCCCTTGGTTTTTATGTGTCCCTGGACTGTCCTCTGTTTGTCCAGAGTGCAAATGGAATTATGCAATATTTGCCTTCTATGTCTGGCTTCATCATTTACAATGATGTTTTTAAAGTTCACGTGGGTTACAGCATGTATTGGTACCTCATTCTATTTTGTAATTTAACAATATTCCTCTGCATGACTATACCACAATTTGTTTATTGACTCAAAAGTTAATGAATCAAAGGTTTTTAAAAAGCAACTCTTTATAAGAACTAGAAGTCAACATACTTGAATACTTTCATAATCTATGGACAAGGAAGGCCTTTGAATCATAAAACATACCTATGAAATAAAACACATAAATGAGAAATATTCTATATAAAATAAGGAAGCAATATTTTTCAGACATCAATGTTAAAAATGATAAAAAATTCCAGGTTATAGTGAAATAAACATATGTAAACATTAGCTGCAATTTTTAACCTTAGACTGAATCCATATTAGAAAGTAAAAAAATGGTTTAAGAATATCATTGGACCAATTGATAAAATTGGAATACAAATGATTTATTAATGTATTTTATCATGGTTTGATTTACTGAAGCAAATAACATGCAAGAGTATATCCCTATTCTTAAGAAAATATGCATTCATCATTATGGAGAGCCCTCAAAAAACTAAGATTAGAGGTCCCATTCAATCCAGCTGTTCCCCTTCTGGGTATCCTTCCAGAAGAAATAAAAACACCATGCCACAGCAATACATGTGCACTCATGTTTATAGAAGCACAGTTTGTAATAGCTGTATCTTGGAAAAAACCCAAATTCCCATCTACCAAAGAATGGATAAAAAAAGATGTGGTCTTTTTACACAATGGAATACTACTCAGTCATTAGGAAGGATAAACTTGAGACTTTTATAGATAAATGCACGTAACTAGAGACTATACTCACAATTTAAATAAATCAGACTCACATGTGTAAACATCACATTGTCTCCCTGGTGTGAGGAACTGAAAGAGTAAGGTCCAAAATGCACAATAAATATTGTGAAATGGGAAGAAGTTGTTCAAAAGGAAAAAAAAACTAGGATGAGGGAAAGGGGAATGGGAGGAAGAGAAAAGGAAAAACAAAATACAAGACAGTTATATTACTAGTTTCTTTTAGTTCATTGAAAAGAAAGATTTGTGCTAATATTGTTTGTAGAAATTTTTAAGCCCATATCTTGTACTTTGATTAACTGCTTTAAAGATAATAATACCCAATGTAATAACTATTGTCATTTCCCTATTATTTTGTTAAGAAATTTTGTTTTAATTTTTCCATAAAATAAAAAAGGAATATTTCCAGAATTATATAGCTACCAAAAAAAGAAAAGAAAAGAAAATATACATTCAAAAACACAAGGGCAAAGGACCATGAGGCAACTTCTTTCAAATAAAATGTGTATATATGTGGGTAAATTATGCATACACAAAAGTTATGCATACACATGTTGCTTGAAAAGATATAGAAGTGATTTTTTTCTGAGGAGTATACTGAGTAACACATGAGCAGGAAATAGTACTTATACTTGCTGCTTGATGTATGAATACCTATAGCTACATAATTTATGTACTATATTTGTAACCTATAAAAAACTAAAATGACTATGTGAGTGTTTATGTAATCATGATGATAAAATATGAGGTATATGTTAGAGTGTCAAATTACAAAGCATTAAAAAATTGGTAGCGAGGCTCAGATAGACATAAAAATTCTGATATGAATCCACATTTTTTCATTCCTGGTTCACAATAACAAAATATGGAAATCTAAGAAGCATTGTCCAGTGATGACGATTCTGATGACATCAGTAATTGCTACTTAGTGCCATTCTATTTATAGTGTTCCAGATGCCTTATCTTTCTTTTTTTTCAGTTTAATCTTTACAACAAACCTTTAAAAATTATAAGCAAGGAGCTGAAATGAAAAGAATACAAACCACATTTCAGGTCCAAGCTCATTTCCCTATTTTAATTATAATAAACACAGAAAACTAATCTCAATCATATCACTTTTCCATGGCTGCCTATGTTTCTCTGAAACTCTTTCCAATTCTTTTTTGTTCTTGAGGCCAATGCATCACATAAAGATCTCAAAGAAAGCAACATAAAATCACTTTTTGCATCTATAAAGTACTCTTGATTGGAAAAAGAGAATTATCTTACCCTAGGTGCATAGGAGAAGACTGCATATTTGCACTCCTCATTCCTCCATAAGAGCTAATCCAAGGTTCATTACTGTAGAGTTTCCGAACGTTTACATAAGTGATAGGTTTGTTGTCACTTATTACTGGATTTGGAAGATTACATGTAAAACATGCAAAGCCATGATTAAAAATCTTTGATCTTTTAATCAAAAGAGCAAGCAATATTAATTCACTTGGCAAGTATAATATAAAGAGTCTATTATAATACCATTTTGCTTTGGAGATTATCATAGCACAATAAATATTCTTCATTAATGAGGGCTGGTTGCTATGAATTTTCACTGTGACTCTAGGCAATAAAATACTTTCTTAAACAATTAGTTAAATTTCATGTGAAGTTATTTTACAAAATAATCATATTGTTTATCCATAATCTTACCAGCACAGTATATAACTTTGTAAGACTCATGTATAGATATATCACAGAGGACCATATAATGAAAGAATGGAATATTCTTCAAATGAAAATTTTAAAAAGCTTCAAATTTAAAGCCCAGTATATTTCTATCAGTACTCATTTCGTAAAGCCACAAAAGAAAAAAAACTCCTAAATCTTACTCTTCCCAGACTAATAATGTAAATATAGATGTACATAATTAATCATAACACAAAGTAAGATACACATTACTGCTGTAGCACAAAGTAGATACCAATGATTCTTAGGAGATTCCTG